>JALBCR010001623.1:0-47500 GCA_030710515.1 Abscondita cerata | reverse complement strand
GACCAACACCGAGAGCTTTCGGACATTGCCGACCGCACCCACGCCGCCATCTAGTCCTACTTACGAACACGAACAATGACGACAACGACCGAGCATCAACGACGCCATCTTAACTTACAAACAAAGCTTGCCCAACATTGCCGATAACAACCGAACGCGAAAATGACCGAAAGCTTCCGAACACGACCGACAAACTAAACCTTCCCGAACATAGCCGACAACAACCGAACACGAACATGACCAACAACAAAAAAACAAAAATAAAAAAAAAAAAAATTGAAAAAAAAAAAGAGTCCTCACCCCCAAAAAAACCAACTTGGCCTTTAAAAAAGGTGTAGATTTTAAATTTCGCTATAAAAATGAGCCAGAACCGGCATCACTACACTACTAATACTCAATTCCGAATGCTTCTCTCAAGTTGGAACACGCGCTCCCCTCTTCTCGTTTGACACTTTGAGCATTATTTTTTTAAATGTATCTTTTCACTTATCGTTTCTCATTAAAATCGTTTTGTTACACTTTTTAACCTTGCAGCACTAAAATTGTTTCGAATTGCTTTTAGCCTTGGTAAAAAAATTATTCCACATAACATTTTTGTTTTGGTTAACGGAAATTATGTTTGATAACATTTTTCACGAGCGTTTATAATATTTCATTACCGCTACAACTCAAAATTACTTTCTAGACAACTTTATCATTTTAATCAAACGGAAATATTTTTTTATGTAGAAATTAAATTCTTTGGTTGATTTTATTTATTCGTATAGTTAATCACTTATTGTTAACAAAATATGGATTGAGTTAATGTAAACATTTGATTTAAAATTTTATTCGTTCATTTCCTGTTTAAACATAATTTTTTTTTATTAAAAAATAACTATCCACTGCAATATGTAATATTTTGAAACAATTTTATCAAATCTCTTTTACGCAAAAGGCCATATTTACTTGACATCTGCAGCAGACTATCTTAGATTTTCGTAAACAAACCATTCGACTCTAAAGCTTTGTGGTCGCAATCTTTCATTAAATTTGTTAAATATATTAACTTTGGATGACACAATTGAACTTGACTCAACCCTGCAGAATTTACATAAATTGTACTTTTCAAAAGAATTCCATTTTTCAAATTGTTTAACGCAAATGCTTACAGAAAATGTTTTACATAAGAATATCTTTGTTTGCTGGTTTACTATACAGTAAATTAATGTAATTTACCAATATAAACATCATTTGTCAAAATCATGACCTATATCACGGCCACCTACTGCAACAATCCATGTTAATATTATATTTTTCACATTAAAAGTGTTATAGATGACTGTCTACCACCTTTGGTGACAGACTGAACTATTACCTATCTGAGTTTTAGCATTTGGTGTAACTAAAGATTTAGTAATTTTTGTTTATTCAACGAAATATGGGTGGATATACCTATATAATTTTTAGAATTTATTTCATGTTCAACCAATATCTTCATTGGCAAATCTCTGATTTTTTTTTTGAATTGATTAAATTTGCAAGTACTTGATAAAATTCTGCTCATAGATTTAATCATCTGATGATGATGTTCAACGTCTAATTGTAAGTAAAGTTTGATTGACTAATTATTACTGTGTCCAGTAATTTTAATGGTTGTTGTTCACCAACTCCTTACTTAGCCAAATTAGAAACAGTTGTTGCTCTTGCAGAATGAATGAACCGGACACATTTGTGTTGTGTTGTCAAAATTTGTAATCAACCATTTACTATCCGTCAGTTTTTTAGAACCATCTTGTATGGTTTTACAGAATATTAGATTATATTCTATCCGACCTTTTGGGTTTCCAAAATTATCGGTTTTTTCTTTGAAGTATTGGATACACGCAGAATATCATTCCCTCCTCCCCATGCCAGCACATATGAAACTATGTGAAAAAATTTACGCCGGAATTCATCTAAAGTATTTTGATCCCGCATTGCAATAATTTTTTGTATTTGTCACTGGTTAAGGCTGAATCACTTACTTTTAATGGGTCGCAAATTCCACATCAGAAAACGGATTAAATTTTATTTTATATTTTTCGTAATAAATTTTTTGTAACTGTTTAGCAGTAGGGTTTCACATCACTTTGACCACACTTTCCTTATAATCTTCAACACTTTTCTTTTTCATATTAAATGCGTAGTCCTCGAGTATAGTAGCCAGCTGTACTACACTCATACACTCATGAATATTATTTCGTCACAAAATTCAAAAAAATGTTTCCATATACTTGATTTTGATTTTCAGGTATTATCTGGTGTTATATTTTAAATTTCTTGTCTAATTACTTGATTTTCTTTACCAAATCGCAACATTTTGCTAGACACTTATTAAATTCAACGTACATACGTTTTAAACTAGTAATTATTAAGCTTTGTGACTAAACCAATTAAACAAAAATGACAAATTAACACATGTCAAAAACAACAATTTGACTTGACAAGTAGTGAAATTAATTTAAAATGTCAGGTTGGATTAATAATTTTCTTATTGATTACCACGCAAGCTTAAATTATTCCTGAGGTAATATTTTAATTAATTATTTAAAATTATTCCTGAGGTAATTTAAGCTCTTTGTGATATTATAAGTAAAATAGAAATAAAAGTACACCCATTCCTTGAATGTTGAAAATATATGTTTATTGACAACTACCGGTTTCAACGGCACGTGCCGTCATTATCAAGTTGATAAACTATAATCTAAAATTAAAATTGCTAAAAAACATTTTGAAAATCTACAATAAATACAAATTAGTTCAATTAGGATATGCAAGTAGTGACTTACCAAAAATTCATAGATGAAATGTTTATATTAAACATGTTATTAATTTTTATAATTTTCATAGAAAATAAAGCCGACATGTTGATATCAAATGCTTTATATCAATGTCAAGTGAACAGAAGAAAACACGTGTAAATACCGGAAACAATATAGCATTTAAATGGTGACACCTAACGGATTAAAATAACTTACGAAAGCAGCTCAAATAGAAAAATTAGAAAACTTTAATGATTTAAAATTTTTTTAACAAATTCTAAATTAGGAAAATCCAATTGAATATTTAATAAGTTGTTAGAAGTTATATTTTTTATAATGTAAACCTTTTCAAGATTTAAGATCATTTGATTATTGTTATGTACATGCAAGAAATTAAAATCTACATCTAAGTTAAAATTGTGATTTGATTCTAAAATATGTTTGGCAAAATTTGAATTATTTAATTTAGAAAGTCTGATAGCCCGATCATGTTCTTTCAATCTAGTCTTAAAGGATCTCTTAGTGGAGCCAATGTAAAACTTGGGGCATGAAGAGCAAAATAGCTGATAAACTCCTTTATTTTCAATAAAATCAATTTTTCAATATTGTTCTTGATGGTGTTTAAAGGATTAAAAGTGTGAAATGCTAATTTAATATTAAATTTCTTATATAAGTAAGTAAAATTGTTGCAAAACTATTAAAAAAGGTTAACGAAGTAAACTTGAAGTTATCAACAGTAATGTCGTTAAGGGTGTTTGATAAATTTGTGGAATTTTTCTTAGTTTCTTCTTAAACAATTTATGAACAAACTGGTCATTATAACCATTATTGATAGCAATAAGTCTGATAGTGTTAAGTTCGGTTAAAAAATCATTATAAGAGAGAGGGATATTAATTAATCTGTGAAGATACGAGTTAAAAGCAGAAATTTTATGAGACCACGGATGGTTAGAGTTAGCATGAATTAAAGTGTCTGTAAAAGTACTTTTCTATAAATTTGATAAGAAATGAGACCGTTATGTAGCGTGATCAACAGATCTAAAAATGGTAATTTACCACCGATTGCAAGTTCATGAGTAAACTGAATGTTTTTGTTGAAAGTATTAAAAGGATATTAAGATGAGTAATGTCATCTGCGTCTCCATTAAAGATCAATAAAATATCGTCAACATAACGTCTATAAAATAAGATTTTTTTAATTAGGGGATTATCATTATTTAAAATTTTTTGTTCAAGAGAGTCCATAAAATTTCTGCTAATAGAGGACTTAAACTAGATCCCATTGCTAAACCAGAAGTTTGTTCATAAATGTTATTGTTAAATTTGAAAAAGTTCTGTTTTAGAACAATATTTGAAAGGTCAAATAAAAATTGTGTTTCAAAGTCATTAAGATCCGAATTAAAAATATGTTGTTTTAAGATTGGTAACAATTCAGATGTTGGAATTGAAGGGAATAAATTAGTAACGTCGAAGGATACAAGGATAGAACTATCAGGAATATGAATGACTTTTTTAAATCTTCTATTAATTCTAATGAATTTTGATTGAAAATTTAAAATTATAATTGATATTTTCTTTTAAAGTTGAGTTTAACCATTTGTTAATATTATAAGTGATACTATTTTTGAAATTAACAATGGGTCTAACTGGTAAAATATTACTAATGATTTTAAAGTTATTATAATTTTTTATTTTATGAATTTTTGGGAGTGTATATAATTTAGGAGTTGTAAAACCTGTGGGAATCAAATATTTTACTTTTTAAATTTATCTGGAATATTTTGACAAAGGTGTTTAATTTCGTTTTAATGTAATTAGATTTGTCTACATTGGTAATATTAAAATTATCTGAATTTAAAAATTGTTTGAAATGTTGATGTAGTCTTTATTGTTCATAATAACGAGACAATTACCTTTGTCGGCTTTAGTTATAGTTAAATTGTTATCTAAACAAATTCTCTTAATTTCTAGAAAAGTGTTAAAATCAGGATCTTTATATTTAATTTTGTAATTTTTGGTTTTAATTAGTAACTTAGAAAGTTGATTGAGAAAAATTGGATCATCCCTTAAGTGAGAAAAAGAATCTAGAGTATTTAATGTTTCTGCTAAAATAATATTAAAATCTTTATTATTGATGTTTTTATTGGGAATGAATTTTAAAGCATTTATTCAAATAATTTATCTGTTTTACATCAAAGTTCGCATCAGAAAGATTAAAGTATCTATTAAAAGAAAGAATCTATTTGAGACTTAACAGCAAGTTCATTCCCAATAAAAACATCAATAATAAAGATTTTAATATTATTTTAGCAGAAACATTAAATACTCTAGATTCTTTTTCCACTTAAGGGATGATCCAATTTTTCTCAATCAACTTTCTAAGTTACTAATTAAAACCAAAAATTACAAAATTAAATATAAAAGATCCTGATTTTAACACTTTTCTAGAAATTAAGAGAATTTGTTTAGATAACAATTTAACTATAACTAAAGCCGACAAAGGTAATTGTCTCGTTATTATGAACAATAAAGACTACATCAACATTTCAAACAATTTTTTAAATTCAGATAATTTTAATATTACCAATGTAGACAAATCTAATTACATTAAAAACGAAATTAAACACCTTTGTCAAAATATTCCAGATAAATTTAAAAAGTAAAATATTTGATTCCCACAGGTTTTACAACTCCTAAATTATATACACTCCCAAAAATTCATAAAATAAAAATTATAATAACTTTAAAATCATTAGTAATATTTTACCAGTTAGACCCATTGTTAATTTCAAAAATAGTATCACTTATAATATTAACAAATGGTTAAACTCAACTTTAAAAGAAAATATCAATTATAATTTTAAATTTTCAATCAAAAATTCATTAGAATTAATAGAAGATTTAAAAAAGTCATTCATATTCCTGATAGTTCTATCCTTGTATCCTTCGACGTTACTAATTTATTCCCTTCAATTCCAACATCTGAATTGTTACCAATCTTAAAACAACATATTTTTAATTCGGATCTTAATGACTTTGAAACACAATTTTTATTTGACCTTTCAAATATTGTTCTAAAACAGAACTTTTTCAAATTTAACAATAACATTTATGAACAAACTTCTGGTTTAGCAATGGGATCTAGTTTAAGTCCTCTATTAGCAGAAATTTTATGGACTCTCTTGAACAAAAAATTTTAAATAATGATAATCCCCTAATTAAAAAATCTTATTTTATAGACGTTATGTTGACGATATTTTATTGATCTTTAATGGAGACGCAGATGACATTACTCATCTTAATATCCTTTTAATACTTTCAACAAAAACATTCAGTTTACTCATGAACTTGCAATCGGTGGTAAATTACCATTTTTAGATCTGTTGATCACGCTACATAACGGTCTCATTTCTTATCAAATTTATAGAAAAGTACTTTTACAGACACTTTAATTCATGCTAACTCTAACCATCCGTGGTCTCATAAAATTTCTGCTTTTAACTCGTATCTTCACAGATTAATTAATATCCCTCTCTCTTATAATGATTTTTTAACCGAACTTAACACTATCAGACTTATTGCTATCAATAATGGTTATAATGACCAGTTTGTTCATAAATTGTTTAAAAAGAAACTAAGAAAAAATTCCACAAATTTATCAAACACCCTTAACGACATTACTGTTGATAACTTCAAGTTTACTTCGTTAACCTTTTTTAATAGTTTTTGCAACAATTTTACTTACTTATATAAGAAATTTAATATTAAATTAGCATTTCACACTTTTAATCCTTTAAACACCATCAAGAACAATTTTGAAAAAATTGATTTTATTGAAAATAAAGGAGTTTATCAGCTATTTTGCTCTTCATGCCCCAAGTTTTACATTGGCTCCACTAAGAGATCCTTTAAGACTAGATTGAAAGAACATGATCGGGCTATCAGACTTTCTAAATTAAATAATTCAAATTTTGCCAAACATATTTTAGAATCAAATCACAATTTTAACTTAGATGTAGATTTTAATTTCTTGCATGTACATAACAATAATCAAATGATCTTAAATCTTGAAAAGGTTTACATTATAAAAAATATAACTTCTAACAACTTATTAAATATTCAATTGGATTTTCCTAATTTAGAATTTGTTAAAAAAATTTTAAATCATTAAAGTTTTCTAATTTTTCTATTTGAGCTGCTTTCGTAAGTTATTTTTAATCCGTTAGGTGTCACCATTTAAATGCTATATTGTTTCCGGTATTTACACGTGTTTTCTTCGTTCACTTGACATTGATATAAAGCATTTGATATCAACATGTCGGCTTTATTTTCTATGAAAATTATAAAATTAATAACATGTTTAATATAAACATTTCATCTATGAATTTTTGGTAAGTCACTACTTGCATATCCTAATTGAACTAATTTGTATTTATTGTAGATTTTCAAAATGTTTTTTAGCAATTTTAATTTTAGATTATAGTTTATCAACTTGATAATGACGGCACGTGCCGTTGAAACCGGTAGTTGTGAATAAACATATATTTTCAACATTCAAGGAATGGGTGTACTTTTATTTCTATATAAATAATAATATATTTGTATATACAGGGTATCCCAACGAAAACTTGACCCTCTATAATGTGAAAACTATAAAGTATTTCGAAATTGCCGAGACACGTCGATTTTGTTCTTGAGGGGAGCCTTTTGACAGTCAAGCCAACTCGATATGTTCATCCCGCTAATGCCTAGCCACCCAAACTTTAAAATTTCAAATGAGACTACCCCATTTGTGGCACATCATTTAAAAACCCTTTTCATTGCAAATACAATGACACTTCGTTTTTATAAATCGGTTGAGATTTGACTGAATTATTGGTACAAACGAAAAGTTGACAAACCCAAATACTCGTCACTAAACAGTTTTTTATCGGCTACACACGACCACATTACTTACATATTTTTTATTGAAATGTCTATCAGTTTACAAAAGAAGTCAGAAATGAAAGAAAAAAGCTGAAGCAAATAATAGTCAGATTTATTTGATGAATTGCTCAAAATGACCCCCGTTAGCTTGCAAACAATAATACAGTCTGTTTTCAAATTCTTTTCGAACATTATTGAAGATATCCGCAGTTATTAATTGGCATTCTTCTACAATTCTCTGACGTAACACTTGTAATGTTTCAGGCTGCGTGGCGTACACTCGTGATTTTAAATGGTCCCACAAAAAGTCTAAAGGGATAGATCCGAGATCTTGGTGGCCATTCGACGGGACCTCTTTTGACAATCCAATGTCCCGGGAAATGGTTATTCAGAAATTGTCGCACAGCCACAGTATAATGCGGGGGCACCATCTTGTTGGAAGGTTATTTCATTTTCTAGTAAATTGTCGTCACTTTCTAAATCTCTGTTATCCTAGGATCAATTGTATCTTCTAATAATTCTAGATAAATGTTTTCATTGAGATTACCTTGAATGAAAAAATGGTCCAACAATATGGTCGCCCAAAATTCTAGCCCAAACATTTATTTTTGAGGAGTCTGAGTATGAAATTCCCTAATTAAATGAGGATTAACATCACTCCAATAATGACAATTGTGTCTATTTACTTCGCCATTCAACATAAATGTACACTCATGAAATTTAAAACTTGGACACCACAATTTCTGTAAACAAAAGTTTGCACATTGTGAAGCGGGCTTAAGGGTATCATTTACAATTCTAACAGCAGGTAGTCTCAGCAGGGGTTATCTTATAGAAGGACTGTAGAATGAATCATTACACTAAGCACGTTTTAGAAAATAGGTAATTTACGTTGCTTACTTAATTTTTTTTTTAAAGAATATATTTGAAGGTATCGCTAATTAAACACCATCGATTAATTATCGAATCAAAATTTTGTTTAGGAAATGTTTACAAAATAAAATTAGAAATAATTTTGATTTAAAAAACGTCTACAAGCAATAACTTTTAAATTAAATCAAAAACTAAACATGGTTATTTGGGTTGACTGATTATTACTTATTTTTAAATAAATCTAACCTACTAATTATTGTAAGTTATTAAAAAAATCATTAAACTCTCTATTCATAATATTTAGTCCTTACAAAATGTATATTTTATGACGTTTCATTTTTTCTGTAGTTAATATAAAAAGTGAAAATAAAAACTAAGGCAATTCTTATTGTCAACGTATATATTTAGTTTTTGACAAGAATTTATTACATAATTATAATTAAGATACCAAGTTATAGTTTAAAATTAAATGAAAACTTTTTTTAAATAAAGGTATTACTATATAAATAAATATAAGAAATCAATAATGGGTGTGACCTCCATTATTATTGATACATTCTTGGAGGCGTCTGCTCATTGACGCTATCAAGGTATCAATATAATTAATATTAATCGTTTCCCATGCGGTATCAATGGCTGCAATTAGTGCGTTACGGTTTACTGGTATAAAATTTGGCCCTTGTTGTCTTCGGATAACAGCAAGTATTCGAGCCCAAACATGTTAAAATCTGGGCTTTTTGCTGGCCAGGGTAACAGCTCCAAGTTATTTTCTGGTATCCAGTTGCGCACAACCTGCGAAGTATAGGGTCATCATATCCCGATAGTTAATTATCGAATGTTCCAAGAAAATATGTGTAAATAGTAAATGGAATCTACTAACGTAACGTTAAGTCGTTAATTATAGTTACATAACTCTCCTTTCATAAGATATAGTTCATATTAATATGCTTATTGTAAAGCTTCGTACACACCTGAACAACAAACCGAGGAACAAACAGAACAACGAACCGAACGGCAATCGGAACATTAATTTGGACGGTGCTACGTACGAATTTTAGAACAGATTCGCAAGTCCTGATTGTTCCACGAACGGTTTGCGGCGTTCCCGCAACTTGTCGGTTTTTCTCCGACATCAAAGAAAATGCGCGCGAATGCGTTTGCAGGTTTGGACGAATCTAAACAAAACGGCGAACAAACTTATGCGGGAGAATTAAATTATTTATTTTTGTCCTCCCTTTTGTGGGTTTGTTGTGTTTTAGGTAATATTATGGAGTTGACAGAAGAAAAATGTTTTAAATTAATCAGTGTTTAAGAATGCAAGAAAAAATGATGTCTTTAGCATCATTTGGGCGGGAAATTTCCAAAATAAAAAAAAGCGAAGTAAATTATAATTTTTACTCTTCTTTGTGCGTAAAAATTTGGTTGGCACTATCTTCTTGTTTTTGCAATTTTCTCTTCTCAATAATAAATATATATGAACTGAAAAGCACAAACGTTCCGTTTGTTGTTCGGATTGTGGAAATCATAAAAGATCGTTTGTCGTTCTGTTTGACTTTCGGTTCGTTGTTATGTTTGTTGCTCGGTTTGTTGTTCAGGTGTGTACGAAGCTTTACAACTTAAGCAACAATTTTTGGCGAATAAAGATTAGTTTGTGATGTAATATTAGAAACACAAATTTATATCATATCAAATTTATGACAACTTAAAACCAAGAACGTGTATGTTATTGCTAAGAAATTATTAAGGAAAAAGCGCAATTGCAGTGTAAATATTTATAATTAGATATTTTCGAAAGTTTATAAGTCCTCTATTGTAATCTTAATACTTAAAAGAAAATCCTGTCCATTAGCATTATAAGGAAATGGCTTTTACTTTATGAATAAGTTTCAATAACAATAGAATATCCTTGCTTGTTTAATTTACTTCCTTTGAGTCATATTGCTCTAAGGGTTGTTACATTGGTCATTAGAAGTATGTAATAAATAAACAATTACCTACTGTTTGAGAAGGGGTAGTGTGAACCAATAAATAAAGTAAGAAATGTAAATTCCATTTTAGTTTAAAATTTCAAGTGTTGTGAAAATGCCACCTCATCTCGGTGCTGATTTGAAAGCGCGGATTGTTTCGGAATTAGCGGCGGGCCGTAGCGTGCGTGAAATTTCACGTATGTTAGATATACCAAAAGCACCGTAGGGCATTACCGAGTAAAATGGAATCTTGAACACACTTTGGAAAGAGCCATCGGAAGTGGTAGACCTAAAGTATCTACACGTGCTCAAGATCTCGAGTTGTTTCATTACGTAACAGAACAACCATTTGCTACATACTCAGGGCTATAGCAGATACACATTTTCCCGGATGCCGTATAACTGCACAAAAAAGATTAAAGGAGATGGGAATAAAGAAGTATAATGCTGCTGCAAAAGAAGTTCTCAGTGACGAAAATATGAGACGTCGTCTGGAGCAAGGCGATATGTGAACGAACCCTTGGAATTTTGGAATCGAGTGATTTTTAGCGACGAAAAAACGTTCAATAGCCGCAACGAAGAAACACTAAAAGTTAACAAAATAAACCTAGGGAACTATTAAAACTACAAGCGATGTTTAGCAAAGGTGGAGTTTTTCTTCCATTTAATTTGATTGAACCATTAAATAAAAGCTTAACATAAATGTTTTTTATTTTTGATACTATTATGAAGATTGTTGATAACAATTAATACTAGAAAATGACACAAGAAGTCAAACATGTTGGATAATCTAAGAAAAATGCCATCAGTTAACAGTCGCAAGACACACATTTTACTTATGTTGGATAATGTTATCAAAATATTAATCATTGCAAAGGTATTCTGACACAAGTACAAATTTATTTTATTCTTCAATGGCATTCTAATCTAATGACGACAATTTTATACGATTACTACCATTGAACACAATGCGTGTTTATTTATTACAAAAATATTATTATTATTGCATTGCTAAACTGCAAGATGCCTTGATATGTTTTTATGAGCAGACATCTATATAAATGGTATTATTACAAATTACCGATAAAAACAACTTTGGGTTACAAAAGTGTTAAATAGTTAGAATTTAATAAATTAATACAGATTTTGTTTTAAATGTTTAAACCAAATGGAAACATAGAGTTCTATAAAAATCAACATAGCGATCTCTTAATTAAAGATATTGAACATAGTTTGTTGTTGCCATCATAATGTAACTAATATCAATACAAAAACCTAAAATTTCGTATCTAATAAGTTAAAATCTACAAATGCAATACAATATGACAGTACTGAACACTGTTGCCAATTTATTAATGAACGTTATTATTGTAAGTTTAGTTGCCTAAATTCTAAATTAACATTTACAAAGTGGTTAAACAAACTAGAAATTCCGGATTAAGTATATTGATTTAATTTGTCTAGGAAAAGCATTAAATATGTCAAGTAAGTGCGTATTTAAGTTGTGATTTTCACACATGACAAAGATAGGTGAGCTTTTAATAATGGTGTTGGAAGGTAAAAGAGTTATTTTTTTTTAAACTATTCTTGGAACAAAAAGTTTAGTTTTTAGTAGAAACTGACAATCAATATTATTACATACGATTTTATTTAAAAGAATAATGGAAAAGTATTCTCTCCTCACCATAAGACTGTTGAAAGAATGTCTCTGCAGTAAACTAGCATGAGGGATGCCTATGTTTTTTTGTATACTTTATCCATTTTGAAACTAACTAGTTTTAAAAATCGTCTTTGTACAGATTCTATGTAATCTATTTGTATATTGCACCGGGGATACCATATTATGGATGCATACTCCAGCTTTGGACGAACTAATGCAATGAATAAATGCTTCAAAAAAGACATGTTAGTGAGGTCACTAGAACATCTTACAATAAACCCATAAGTTCGGCTAGTTTGAGATACAATATTATTAATGTGAGGTATAAAAGACAGTTTGGAGTCAAAGATTATACCCAAGTCTGTAACCATTTTGGGTCTGTCTAAGACGGTAGAGTCAATGTTATAATCATGCCGAATAAGTTCTGGTTTTAAGGAAAAAGACATAACAGTACATTTAGTAGAATTTAAGTGTAGCATATTATTACGACACCAGTTCACAATGCGATTTAAACTATCTTGTAGAAAATAACAATCACTAATACTTGTAATTCTTTGAAACAACTTCATTATCATCTGCATATAACAGTGCATCAACATCAATCCCATTTAAAATGTCATTTATAAATATGTTGAACAGCAGGGGACCTAAGTTGGATCCTTGAGGCACACCAGACGTAGCTAAGTAATCTTGCGATTTATAACCATTACAAACAACATATTGCGTTCTATTTGATAAATACGACAAAAATAACTTTAATAATGCCTAGGATAAACCAAATTTGGATAATTTCTTTAGTAATATACTATGATCGAGTTTGTTGAAGGCTTTCGAGAAATCCGTATAAATAAAATCGGTCTGAATATTATTGTTAAGATTTTCCGCAATAGTTTGGGTTATGCTCAAAAAATTGGTGAGTGGAGCGTCTTTCATAAAACCATGTTCATGAATGGTTAATTGTTTACATACTGCTGGATACAGAATATTATAAAAAATAATTTCAAAAACTTTTGCAAAATTACAGATAATTGCAATAAGCCTAAAGTTTGAAATATTCAGACGATAACCTTTTTTGTGCACAGGGCAGACCTTTGAAGTTTTCCAAATAGTTGGAAATGTGCTTGTTTTTAGACATAAGTTTATTAAAGCGGTCAGAGGAGACGCTGAGAACAACAGCACAATCTTTAATAAGAAACGAAGGTATGTGATTTTTTGTTACAGATAGGCGCGCTGTAGTTTATAGTTCCATTCCTTTGAAAACAATAATACTTATAAGGATAAAAAAAAAAAATTAGAAATGCGAATACACAATCATATCCGGGGACCAAATGCTTGAGACCAACTTAACTCAGGATCGAAAATTTAAAATATTCTGGACTAAATGTTTGCAGGGGCTAAATTTTAGGAACATAGTTTCTCTGCAAACCGTTATATTTTTCGTTGGCTGTGTAAGCAGTCACATAAGTAAGAAACTAACTAAGTGTTGGCAAAAGTGTTGACTATAATAATCAAAGAATTGGCGTATGTAACTGCTTACACATCTACCGACAAACTTGATTTAATGCAATTCTTTTTTAATTCGTGTTTCCATAGCACTAGACACCAAAAGTCGCAAAACTTATTTGTCATTATACTTTTGTTTTCTACTCTATATTAGTACTTTACTATAATTATTATACAATCTAGTTCACTTTCTTCCTCAAACAACTTTTCTTCGAAGTGGTTAGTTTTCTTAACTTTATTTGATATGTATTCTTTTCTTGCTACCATGTATACGATCTTTTTTCCGCCTTTTCTAGTTATTTGCGGTTTTTAGCTGTTTTCTTTTTAAAACTATTTTTACTACCGAGCAATTCATAATTTAATTTCATACTATTTTCTTAATATCTGTACCAACCTTTTGTTTAAATAAATGTGAGAGTAATTATAAAAAAAGTAATAATAACTATCTTTTTAAAAATAACTTTTTATTAGAAATGCAGATGAGAGTAGGTGGGTTTTTAATCGAAATCTTGTACTAGAACTAAAATCGACTTTTTCAGAAGAAGTATCAACTGCTGCCCCATACCAATTCAAATGCGAAATTACAATTTCGGGAAACCACACCGCTCCCAGACATTTTGACACAGGGAATACGAGTGGTTTCCGCGACATGCCGCCTGATCTTTAAAGGGCGCGCAACAGTTGAACACATATCTCTTTTTCAATTATCGACTAAGGTATAAAATACAATAAATTTTTTTTATTCGTGAATAATTCTAGAGCTCCATTATGTCGTTCAGTAATTGGAAATATTTAATGGTTTTATGGAAGATACAAAGGGCCTATCGATAAACTTTGCTAGTCCTTTAATAAAACAAGGTCACGATTCTGACACACAAAATGTGCACGTAAAAAATATTTATCAACGAAAACGTTATGGTTATTCTTTTTACGAAGACCTAACAGCACCGTTAGCTACAAATGACGCTGATTTATATCTGGTTCCGAGTCTTTTCCACAGAACGGTAACACCTTTTTGCAAATATTCCTATGAATTTGAAATTTGGTTTTTAGAACAAATTAGTGGGACTATGCAACCAAATGGATTATGTGATGTGAAGCTACAAAGGAATGCAATAGTCCCTTAATAGGGTTGTTGGACAATCCAGGTTTGCAGCAATTATAAAAGAATATAGACGGGCCCGCTGACTTTCACTCAGCAGTTGTGCTTTCAACATGAACCAAAGTATGATAATAAAGATACTAGGTTTGGTGCATGGCTCGCAATCCGCATTGTACTACGTAATGCGGTGATAACGGATTTAGGTGCGTTTCCAAAAGCAATTTGCAAAAAGTTGACCATTTTCTAATAGTAAACAAAGAAGGTTGGACAGTTGCGTGTTTGTTGCGGTCCCTTTGAACACAATGTTTTCCTGTAAGCGTACGTTCATGAGGTTCCCTAACATTATTTATTCAGTATAGCACTATAAATGGAGCAACAAAGGATTTAGCTTTTTCTGCTTCTGTAATATATTCAACACGTATACTATTTATAGTTATCAAATTTTACAAATTGCATTCGGTACGATTTAGTAACATTAATTTTATGTGACCAATTATTTTGTTGTAGGTGAAATTGTTTTGAAAAATATTACTACACCTGACAATTTAAATCACTTTTATCACCAAACTTGCACGTGGACTTTGCATTCAAACGTTGAACGGCAATTGGAACTGGATATTACTTCTAAGCAAAACCGTAAGATGATTATTAATTAAAAAATTTGTTATAGGTTGATGAACTTCTGTATTATTACACTTAGCAGGGGGTATTAAATAGTTTGACAAAGAATCGGTAATTTTGGTACTGTTTGAGTAGCAATTAAGCTCTTATTCTCCTTTTTTATGTAAATTGTGACGATCAAACGGTTTTTAATCTTTATGACTATCCAACAATTATGATTTTAAATACTTAATTAGCCGAAATGAACACCAACTGCAGCGTCTAGTTTAACCAACAGAAAACCGCCAAAAACTACACCAAAACTTAACTCGGACACGTGTTTCAACAGCTAAGCTGTTATCATCAGCGATCACCGATACTAAAAATAAAAAAAACGGGAAGCTTATATATTCTATAACTTATCACGCATTGTTAAACTTAATTGATTCTTAAGATAAGCTTAAATAATTCCGAATATCCTAATGGACCGTTATCATCATAATTCATAAGCAAATTTCTGTTTTAAAATTTCTAAAACTTTCATAAGAATCAAGTTCGTTTTTATTATCTACCCTCTTAATTAATTCAATGTCGCCTACTCTATGGTTATTTTTCAAGCATGCATGGCTAACTGGACCTATCTGTGCAATGATATTTGACATAGGCTACGTGCTCTTTAAAACGAGTTTAATAGGTCTCTTGGTTTGCCCTATATATATGGTTAAGTCTTTACAATTAATTTTATATATTCTAATTTATCACACATTTCCATTGGGTCTTTCGGATTGCCTAAAAGAACAGTAACCTCTAGTAGTAACAACTTTGCAAAATCTTTTGGCAATCCGGAAGACCCAATAGAAATGTGTGTGATAAATCGGGAATATATAAAATTAATTGTAAAGACTGTAACCAAGTATATATAGGGCAAACCAAGACTTATTAAAACTCGTTTTAAAGAGCACGTAGCTCATGTCAAATATCATCGCACAGATAGGTCCAGTGTTGCCATGCATATGCTTGAAAAGCCATAGAGTAGGCGACATTGAATTAATTAAGAGCGTATATAATAAAACGAACTTGATTCTTATGACAAGTTTAGAAATTTTAAAACAGAAATTTCCTTATGAATTATGATGATAACGGTCCCATTAGATTTTCGAAGTATTTAAGCTTATCTAACAATCAATTAAAGATTAACGATGCGTGATAGCATAGTATACATAAGCTTCCCGTTGTTTTTACTCGAGTATCGGTATCGTGATGATGACAGCAGCTTGTTGGCTACGTGTCTGAGTTAAGTTTGGTGCAGTTTTGGTGGTTTTCTGTTGGTTTAAATACCCAAGTTTCTTTATTTACAATTGTAATCTTTTGAAATTTACTTTTTGCTTTTAGGTCGAATTAAACATACGAATTTATGAGTATTTTATGATTTTTAGTGGTCTACCATGGATCTTTAACTCGTTTTCGTATTTACATAAAGCCCCTTACGAAAACGGACAAAGATTAGCAACTGCGGTTACAACGTATCTTGTTTTATCGTTGTTTTTAATACAGGTCCTTGCACTGCTTGGAACATTAGCATACATGAATACTCCGCCAGTGCCAAAGATCGTCACCTAGGGCGAACTTTTACATTTTTCTGTTCACCGAGACTCCATAAACAGTACTTACTACCATGGAAACTCAACACCGTCATCATTGGGTGAGGAAATACTTTAACATATGAATTATTCCTAACCTTATCTGTTATCCACAGATTAAAACGTTAAGTAGAACATTGCCCCAGTTTAGAATTAAATGGAAATCGCAAGTCATTCGAGCAAACACAAGATTTGGCACACCCACTGCAGCACCAAATGCAGTGTCTTCTGTTAAGTGCTTAAAACCAAGCATTAGCTTTGCTCTTTTACTTTTTATTGTAATTGGTTTACACTTTGAAAATGGAATTAATATAAGTAGGTGAATTGCTGCAAAGATGTATACATCGCTGTTATGCACTTCCCCGGCGAAAAGAATCACATCTTTTGTATACCTCCTTAACGCTCGTTTCGTACAAAACTAAATGATTTCATACTACGACGTATTAACTAACTATATTTTTAGTGAACATCTGCTCAATTGCGAAAATTTCTAAAATGCTACATACGTTGGAAAAAAATATTTCGTGGGAAAAACTTAGGCCTTGCAGTAAAGTGCACAAGAACGTAACAATACGTAGAATTTGTAGTTGGAGTTAAAATATTATTTTAGTTTGTAAGTCAATTGTTTCAAAAGCTTTAGCGTTAAATAATTTTTATTATATCATTTATTAATCCTCCCTAATCTGTTGTTGGAATATTCTTTTGGCAAAAAAAAAATTTTAGTACATGTACAATGTAGCTTTATAATATATATGTATTAAACGTTTTGTTAATATGTTGTTAACTATTAGTAGCTTATTTGTATATTTATCTGTGATAACAGTAAGATAAAACTAATTTAAATTAATTTTTTAAAACACTGCAAGATATTAGTTAAATGTGTGTAATAGATATTTATCACTTCGATCACTAATTAAGTGCGTGTAATTAAATGATTGCGTTTAGAATTTCGGAAGCTTTAGTCATTTTAACAACCCGTCATGTTATTTACAAAACCATATTGTAAGTTAGAACCCAAGCTTGATGGCCTTATTCTACCCAGTTGCGAACTATCTCATTACTATAAAAATGTTCCTTGTTGTAACTAAACGCAGTCACTCTTTTAGTTTGTTTTACAATGAAATTTTTAAAGTTGTTATTAATGTATACTTTTATAAATGTCATGCGTTAGTTGTCAATGGGGGTACACACAGTAAATTTTAAATTACAGATCTGAAAATAAAAGTTTTTGTTTACGAGCGTCGACAGACGATAGCGAATTATCTTGCATCTTCCCACACAGATAAAAACTGTTTTTTAGATCTTTTTTAATTCCGATTATGTTTGTAGAAAGTATTTCTAAAAAATTAAAAAATTGGAAACTGTTTGTTTAATTAAAAATTCTCTTTTGTTTAAAAATATAGATGCAAACGCAGAATTAAAAAGTACAGTCTACTTAAAATCGTTTCTCTTCTAGATTCATCTATATTTTATTTTAGGTTTTAATAAAACAACTAGAAATTTGTTTTTAATGTATAAAGAATTTCCTAAAAATTACTTCACGTTACTGTACTTAGGCTAATTTAAGTTGTTTGTTATGAGTTTTGTTGTTCTTATAAACATCTGTACGTACCACACGGAATGATAAAAGATTTTATAATGAAATTGTATCTTTATCAGAAACGTAGATACTAATGTATGCATACACAATATGTGTTGTATATGATTCTATTTACAGCCATTACAGACATTTGATTATATATTGAAAAAAATGAGTTAGTCAATAGTGACTAAGCGTAGGAAAACGCGTTTCGCAATACTTGCATTTTACAAAAAATTTTGTTGCAATATAAATTTTTTCTCAATTACATTTGATTTAAATTAACGAAGCGGCGTTCTATGACTGCAGCAAAGCTCCTGCCTGACGGATTGCGATTGCGTTTACATTCTCCGACAGCAGCGAACAAAACTTGAATGGAGAGGGTAATGAGACAGCTAACGAAGCTGATTGTATGACGCAGCAAAGCGAAACTATGGAACGAAAGTTGGACGGACCATTCTTTTTTTGACCGTCGAATGGAGAGTAAGGGGAGTTTAATGTAGTTTAAAGTGCAATTACCGACAAGGGCTTAAACAATTACGGTCCGTATTGAACAACCGTCAAAGATTTTAGCGACCAACAAGAAAAACGCGATTCCACTATCGACAAATTTGAAGAAACGGTTTTCAAAGTTTCTGCCGGACGTACGAAAAGATGCGGCATGTCTCCGGTGACTTAATTTTTTTGAGTGTATCAAACAAAGTTGAGAGAAATCAAACACCAAAATAAAGCAACCTCATGCGACTGCAGCAAATCTCCTGCAGTACGGACGATAACATGCCGCACATACCCATTGCGCTATTGTGCAATTATGCACTTGGACACGTCGGTCCTACTTTAATATCGCCGGGCAAACTTAAGCGCTGCAGAACAACCTGACTAGGCTTCCACGTATAACCCTCTACTAAGACGCCATACCACAATCACTGCAAATCCTAACGGACCCCGGCGGTTGGCCGACAACCGTAGTTTTGACAAGTCTTTGGTGGACAGCACATTAGCTTATCTTAGAATAGGTCCAACCTCTACCAGAAAGCAGCCGATATTAGGCCACCTCCATAACTTTAGTACAATTACCCCATTGCTATTTGGCAAGATTTCTGCCTGCAGACAGTGCAATACCGGGACTAATACACAAAATGCATTCAAATACAAAGCCTTAACAAAGAAACCTTATAAGCCAGAATAGAGATAAAGAACTTTCGGTTCAATTACTTGAGTCCTTCTGTCTATTTGCAATGTTTCTAGCGTCGGGATAGCTTATTCCTTTTAGGGAATGTTGATTGTATAACGGCACGCTCGCGACCAAATGCCTTCGTTCTTAAACTCTACCCAATTTGCATGAGTAATAGCATCTGGTTAATTTCAACAGCCAATTGGCCAACGCAAAGAGCCCAATTTAGGAACCAGATGGTTTGATGTACACCCAGATCCAAACAAATAAGATTGAGTACTAAGCGCGCGCAATAGCTTCTGATTCAATCCCAGTTATGTGATGGGTCCCAATGGAGAACTATGTAATGAGCTGAACGTAAATAAGCCGCCAGAACCTATCTTTACGAAAATAAGGCCAATCAATGACTCCGACTTGCATAAATTCAGGTAGCTTCTTGACGGTCATCTACTAATTACCGACCGATTTCGGTTCTGTCCACAGTCGTTTCTGTGGTCACTGACGTTTAGGTTGGGAAGGGCTACCGGGCTGTGTCAAGAGACCGGACATGAAATTTGAACTACCCTCAATTGTTGTACAGTTATGCTTGACTTCTATTGGTCGCCATATTCTAATTTCTCTGATAAGTTCCCTTGAAACAACAGACTTAGATCCTTAACTCACGGTCAGGATGCTTCCAGGGCATCAAACAAGTAGATCAGAGACAAAGCTTGAACACTCCCACTGTAGGTTGTCAATGTTTCTAGCTTAGGGAAAACCCTGGTTCCCTGTGGGAATGTCAACTGTATAACTGAAGCTAGTGACTAAATGCCTACGTTTTTATACTTACCAATTTGCATCCAGTCTAGCATCCTGGCTAACTCAACAGGCCAAGAGCCCAATGTTAAAGCAATTTTGAAACCAGTGGTTTGATGTACACCCATATCTAAACTAATAAAGTTTTGGTATTGAACGCGCGCTTGCAAGGTCAGCTGATTTACCCAGTTGGTTCCTGTAACGTTAACGTCTAGGCAGCATACTAATTACTCAAATACTATCTCATGTACTTGGTTTAGATGTTGTAAGGACAGATCATACTTTTTTTGAAGATGAATGTATAAGACCAGAAATCATAGGTTGCCATCAACAACTCACATAATATAATACTGCAATTATTTTATTGACTCATTAACGAAAACTATTGTAACTCATATTTGATCTTTTTGGGAAAAGGTATGTACACTAATATTTATATATTACATATGAGTTACGATGATTTTCGTTAACCTTCGATATGCTACGAATAATTAAGCACTAGCAAACCTCAATTTAGGTCTTGATTGTGTTTTTCAACTATAATTTCAACTACCGACCCAGTGACCTGGTTATTGTGGTTAAAGAATTATCAGTAGTTAAATAAGTTAGGTATCTCTAGGGGCTTCTATCATACTGCAGAGTAAAGGCTCGTTTGTCAGGCTGAATGCAAACGTGATACAGAACTGTCTACCTGATTACTGAATCTGAGAGCTTATGTGCAGTCAGGTGGGGTTCAGTAAATTGGGGGTTGCCATTTACTAAAGAGTCAAAGACAGTTTGTCAAAAGATTTTCTATAACATAGATTATGAATGAGCAAGATACTGAGTTAGCAATGCCAGTCGTCGCAACCAAACAAGGTTCAGTAAGTTAACCTATCTAGAATACTACTCATATCCATAATGTTTGAATCTTGATCATTAACTTCACGGACGCGTGGGGATGAGAACCTCCGGGATACCATTTGTGCTGTGGGAGTCAATGCCTTTTCGCTGTGACATACATTAGTAATACAAAATCCTGACACTTAAGGCAGAAAGTCATTCACCGATCGGACGCTCCTTGGTTTACCACGCATACCGTGGGTAAGGCACAATCCAATCCGGAATTTTTATTATTATTAAGAGTTTTGTTGCTAAATCAGGACAGTCACTTAAAGAGTGTGCAATCTTGAAATCTCAAATTTTAGGTCAGTACTCATCCGCACTCATTTTAAGTCTTCCTAGACGTCATCTCGCGCAGTTGCGGCACTGAGGATTCCGTCTACAAACTTAGTGGCGCTACATTAGTTTGGGGACCGACCAGGTTTGGTCTATTAGTCCTGCTAGTTTATCAGCTTATTCTGTCTCCCAATCATAGGATTCAATCATGTCGCAAAACAAAGCCTATCCTGCTTTGGTTATACGACACTATCCGGTTGCACAGGTTTACCTCACTTTGAGCGCCAGCGTTTCGGGGTTTCAGGTTTACCCATAGAGGGCAGTCGACCAGAAATAAAACTGGTATTACTTCCTTTCTCGCGCAGATACAAAGAGGCAATTGTAAGCGTTAGACTGTATGTAGTTAACTTTAAAAATTCTGTGAATTGTCAACACGCATTCCACCGTTCCAAGACAACAAACCCACTCTAGCACATCTAGTTGTCGGGCTACGTTAGGAATAAATTGTAAGTTACCGACCCTGTTTATCGCCTTTAAGATCTCACCGCTCTGTCATACTGCCATTTTATTCTCCCATACATTAATGGCCACGGTCTGGCCTCAGCTGGTTACTATCAGCTAGATTCAATAAGTACTATCGACTCATAGGTTTCAATCGTCTTTTTATAAGAACTTTCTGCGGAGTCTTGCTACAAGTCCCAAGGTCATTTACCAATGACCGCCTGCATTGCCTAGGTTGAGACTGTTTTGTATACTACCTTTGTCAAATACATAGCCGCTTTTTGTGCTCTATTGATTTAGAGCAACGAATGAAGCTGCGCCGTAGCGTTTCGTACCAGAAACTATCGGCGGAATATGGCGCAGTTGGTCATCCAATCACATTCCGAAGTCTCAGGTACGACCGAAGGTCCGTCTCAGTTGTTATCTAGGATCAACATCTTGGAGCGGACTTGTTTCAGATGAAGAATGTAGGTCATGCGCTCTTAAATTTGACGTTAAGGTAATAGATTTTTTCTAAATGGAACTCCTGATCCTCAAGTGGCACATTTAGTTGCCGCGAGTCAGAATGCTTTTTCAATGCCATTATACATGTCTTTTCTTTAGATAAACTTATTCCAACCGTAATGCCCTTGCTCTAATATTTCACCTAATCATTTTTTGACAAATGGGTTGATTTCGTCTAGAAGCAAATCGTCCATAATCCCATGTTCAGATTACGGGATTTCAGATTAATCCCTAAGGGCATTCCAGTACCGCTTTCCGTAATCGACTTCTTCCAAAAGGTAACGTTTTACAGTAAAATACTCACGACAGCAACGGAGTCTCAGCACAACCTATTGCGGAAAGCTTACCTTTGACTACCGACCACAGCAAGTTCTTATTTAACACGTTAACGACTACAATTAAAATTTTTTAGCTCTATTGGCCGGCGCAATAAAATATTATGAGATAAACTTATCAGTAAAAATAAAATTACATCTGATGCGGGCATAGGTAGGTTTAATAGAAACTAAATGTAGAGTGGCAGATATTAGGTACACACCTCCTGAAGTAAGGCAATGTCGCGTGGCAAAATTTAATGTCTCGCCGTCCCGGATTGAAAATCACCGTGGCAAAATTAATACCGCCACGCTTTTAGATGTGAAAAGTATTTATACAGATACTTTGTGACATTTACTATTGTTCTATCATCTTTAAAAATATTTATTATACAAACAAAGACGTTTTTAAATATTTTCTATATAATAAATATTTTCATGTAATTGTGACAGATATTGTTTTGCACCGTCGCATATATCAGAATATATCTGTGTAGAAAAAATAATATAAGTATTTATATAGTAATTTATAACTTTTACTTATAAATTAGATTTTCTTACTTTGTAATTAGTTTTCTTAGATTTAACTTATTATTATTATTTAGCAATATAAGTCTAATTATTTACTATAATCATGTCAGTGAGGTATATTTGCCGGTTAAAGAACCTCCTCCTTTGTCAAGGAGGAGGTTTAATAACTCAACAGAAAACAGTTCCTCAAAGCAATTGTGGGCGGAGGTTCTGTCACCGGCAGATGGGTAAGCGTTCCTCAAGGCAATTGTAGGCGGAGGTTCTTCAACCGGCAAATGGTTGACAGTTCCTCAAAGCAATTGTCGGCGAGGTTCTTTCGTACGCGTTGCAGGAGGCAATTGTATATGCATTATACGTGTTATCCTTGGTGGTCTTAACAGTCGTAACGTATGCATCATACTGACCTGTATCATTTACCTGTACTGCATTCTATAGACATCGTATACATTTTAAACCATTCTAGTTTATTTGTCAAAGTATTCATTTGACCTGTTTATATACATGTTGCAGAATTTTGACCCTTAAACCGTCTCAAGGTTGTCGTTGTATTGTATAAGAGGATGGGTTTGAAGTAGGAATTCAGTATTGATTCTGGTTTAGTCGTCTGTTAAACGTCAGTATAAACGAGACAATAATTATTATTAAATTGGGTATAAAGGTAACGAACTCTACAGCACGTGTTATTATAATTGTGTTTGTTGTGCGAAAAACTTGAAATTGGTGTGGAATCGTCAAAGTTTAACGAGTAAGTAAGGTTTATTTGTGAGAACGTATGTTTATAGTAACTTTGTATATATAGTGACAAGCAGAGTTCAAGGTCAATATAAATCATCTTCGAGCGAAGTATGAGCGGAAAAGGTGAAAAATTAATGCCGAAGAAACTAAAATCGAAATGGTACCTAAAAGTTCGATGACAGAAGCGACATGTTTAAATTTAAATAATCCTTCATCAAGTTTAAATATAAATAACCCTATTACAATGTTAAAAGAAATGGAAGATGCCGTTCAAGACACCATTAATTTGCTGCCTTCTGTCGAATGGGACAATATGTTAGAAATAACGACCAAATACCGTATACGGCGCAAGGTTGTGGGATAAATAGTGTAAGTGATAATGTTTTGACAAAAAACACACCCCGCACCATCGTTTTAATAAGAATTGAAAGCAATATGAAAGGGTGTAACGCTCGGTTGTATGCGGAATGTATGTATCCGTTAAACAAAGTCATAGCAAATGGATCAAAGTGGGATTGAGCGGAGGAGACTGCAATTCGAACCCGTCGTTAAATTTATGGGTAGGGACAAAGTCTTACTTTAACAGAAAACGAATGGAAAACGCTGATTTTGTTATAAAGCCGTTATAACAAATAGCTTTACGGAGAAACGATAGTACTCCATCCTATCTCGAAGTTTGCGGTATCAAAATAACTACCGAATGGATGGATAAAGTTCGGAAGGTTTTGAGGATGCAGAGAGGTGAAGAATCTATTTATTTAGCGTACGATTCAGTCCACCAACTATGGAAATTGGGAGATTTAGTAACAAATCGTATAGATTTATTAACAAAATTAGATTACGTACGTTTCTATAATAGTGCAATCGAAGCGGTAGCAACTATGAACGGAAAGTTAAGTAAAATATGTTGTCAATTTTAGATAAAACTGGATTATCGGAATACACTTGTATTACCAAAGAATTAATAATGTTTGCTATGGATAAGATATTGTTAGATATGGATTTGCGCGAGATTCGTTAGAGTGTAAATGTAAATGTAAACGTTATAATTAATTCGAACGGTGGGTAGTGGGAGTAATAATAGTAGTGAGGGTGATAGTTGAGTATATAAGAGTGAAGTAATAGTTTTAAATCTTCAGTCGGAGGAGTTCAAAATAAAAAATGGAAGCAAGTTTTTATTACGTGTTCAACCGCATTCTATTAATACCTGACGAGATGGCACTTCGACGTCTGGAGATGGGCAACCTACGTATTGGCGATTTAACATGCGAATTTTTATCTGGGCCCTTTCATCCTCTAACATTGATGTTTGAAGCTCATTTGTTGAGCGGTTTGCACCGGGCAACGCTTTCAATACGACGACGGCACTTTCACGATACGCGGCGTATAGGTACGCGACGAGGTGCCGGAGTTAGATGAGGATTTGCGAACGGCTGGAAGAAGACTCCAGCGATATCTTCGACGTCGATACCGTTTACCTAGGAAACCTCTTAGATAACATATCTGACGTTTCCTGGGAAACGGACCAAGATATCGACTTTGTTCGAGGAGCAGTCGGAGGATGGAGTGTTAGAGGATGATGGGCGTGTGAAGACGTCGAAGAGTAGCGTTGTGATCTAGATGATAATTTGTAAATTGTAAATAGTCGCTTATGATGTAAATAGTTTATTTTTAATTTGTAATATTTAACTTGTATTTTAGTTTACAAATAGGTATATAAATGTCGTTAAATTAGTATCATCTTTTCATTTCGTAGAGAGTGATAGTGACGAACACGCGTACTTATAAAAGACTATAGTCACGCATGAAAGACTGTATTAAAAACGACGATCGTTAAAGCAAAACTGCAGTAGTTATCGGGCGTGGAATAATAAACAAGTTAATCGACAAGTTACCAATAGAATTGCAGATACCTGGTTATAATTATTGCGGTCCCGGAACGAAATTACAAAAAGGTTAGATCGCGGGGACGCCGGTGTTAATAAATTAGACGAAGCTTGTAAAGACACGACATCGCCTATAATCTGCACAAAGATTTAAGTAAGCGTCACGAAGCGGACAAAGTATTGTACGAGTCTGCAAAAGAATTGTTACGTAGTGAAGAGACTAGTTTAGGCCAAAAGCCGCCGCCGCAACAGTAGCTACACTCATGAAAATAAAAACCAGTACAGGGTATGGGTCTACGTAAACGCCGTGTTAAGATGAGACGCACGAAGAAAGCGTCGAAACGTCGGGGTGGTTCATTAACTTTGCCAAAGCCGTTAGAATAGCTCGAAAAGCCGTTTCACGTTCCGGCACTAAAGATTTGTTGCGAAACGTTAAAGCGGCTTACGGTACGTTGAAGAAACATCGTTTGAGTATCAAAGCGCCACGTTCTCGTGTAATACGTTTACCACCAAAAAGCGGATTTTACCATTGATACCTTTGTTTGCTGCTTTGGGTGCATTAGGTTCATTGGGAGGTGGGGCTGCCGCAATCGCAAAATCCGTAAACGACGCAAAAAACGCTAAAGAAAATTGGAAGAAGATAAACGTCATAATCGTGCAATGGAGGCGCAAACGGTAGGAAGCGGATTTTACCTAAAACCATATAAAAAGGATGCGGATTATATAAAGACGGATATTCAAAAACTAAATAAACTGCCTCGTCGAGCGTTAACGAACGTGTTTGTAGAAAAATATGCGCGTAAATACGGAATTTTAAAGTTTCGAGGTATTTATGCGAAACGATCTTCCAAGTAAAATTAACAAAAACAGAGTGCGGAATTATTAATTTAGATAACGCCGACGGACCGGGCACACATTGGGTAGCATATAAAAACAAAGAGGACAATATAACATATTTCGATAGTTTTGGAGATTTAACACCACCCATAGAAATCGTACGATATTTTCGATCTAGAGAAACGAACGTTAAAATCAATTACAATTATGAAAGATATCAAAAATTTAAAGACGTAAATTGTGGGCAGTTGTGTTTACAATTTTTATTAAATAATAACCTAAATAGGCGGAGATCCGAACGAAAATCTTCAGTGTGTAACTGCAATTCGATGGAGAAATCAAAACAACCAATATCAAATACGTTTACCTTATCCGGAAACGAAACAGAACTAACGTGCGATTTTAATCCGCCTTTATATCTGAGGAATATCGCAATTACGAATTAGCTTTACTAAATTTCGAAACTTTTAATTCGATACCGAACGTCGATAAAAGTAATAACTTGTTTTTTTGTACCAATGGGCAATAAACAAAGTGACGCAGATGCCTGTTTCGAAAGACGAGTTAAAATTAGAAAATGCAAATGATTTTAATTGAATTTAAAAGTGGAATAATCGAAGTGGAAACCGGTTCCTACGACATAGAAGATTTATGTAAATATATTGAAAACAAACTCAGCGAGCAAACAAATAAATTCGGTACAATTATAATCCAAGGAAATAATAATACGCAAAAGGTGTCAATATTAAATAATTGTACCGTAGATTTTGATTTAGAGAATCGCATAGGTTCTTTATTGGGTTTCAACAGACTTACGTTGCAACCTTATGTGGTTCATCATTCGGATAAAATCGTAAATATAAATCGTATTAACGCATTACAAATATATTGTAACTTAATCAACGGATCTTATTATAACGGAGAACCCGTACACGTATTATATCATTTTTTTCCAAACGTTCCAGCCGGATTTAAGGTAATCAAATCGCCACAACAACCGATTTATTTACCCATGTTTACAAAAATTATCAGTAATTTGACGATACGTTTGTTAGATCAAAATAGAAATCCAGTCGACGTAAGAGGCGAAGAAGTAACGGTCAGACTTCATTTGAGATCGATAGATTGAAGACGTCGGAATAATTATAATTATTGTCATTAGCATCGTCACCATTAACATCGTCATCATCATGGTAATATTGTACCATAAAAAATGTCAAGATTACACAAAATCAAAAACGTTAAGGGTAAAAGAGATTTTACAAACAAGTATAAATTTCATAGCAAACGTCATCGCAAAATCAGTAAACGAAGAGATTCGAAACGTTTAACATCTTCAAATCGAAAGTTTTAACGCAATTAGGTTATACAGTTATAGCTTAATGGATATTTTAAACTTGACGGACAAACTTAAAATCGACAATTCGATAGTGTCATACGAATATCATTCTCATCAACCGTTCGGATCGACCAGCTATGGTAACAATGACGAAGTTCGAATATCCATACCTGAAATTGATAATTACACCTTGCCGTCCGAAAGCTATCTATACGTGGAAGGTAGTTTGAGAAAAATCGGAAGACGGAATGGTTACCAAAAATGCTAGCCAAACGTGTTATTTAACCAGTAATCCGGTAGCTTTTATGTTCAGCGATATACGCTATCTGTTAAACGGCGTACAGATAGACGCAGTTCGAAACGTCGGTATAACTTCTTGTATGAAAGGATATTTTCTTTAAACAAAAACGAAATATTTAAACTCGAAAATGCCGGTTGGGAAACGCAACAATATTATTTGAATACCACGGAGTACAGCGTACCTCTCAAACTCTATTGGGTTTCGCCGAAGATTATAAAAAATTATAATGAACATGAGACAAGAATTGATATTAATTCGTAATAACGACGACAACGACGTCATTGTTCAACCGAAAGAAGAAACAAAAGAGGAAAAGTTAAAATTAACTATAAACAAAATAATTTGGAGAATTCCTAACGTGACAGTCGGTTTAAGAGAACAATTGGCTTTAACAAAATTATCGGAGAAAAATACGTACATAAACGTGCCGTTTAGAAGTTGGGAAATACACGAATATCCATCAATTCCAAAAACTAATAAACAATCTTGGGCGGTTAAAACAGCTCCGGAATTGGAAACACCTAGGTTTATTATCGTCGGATTTCAAACGGGTCGAAAAGGAAAAATGAAATCCAACATGTCTACTTTCGATAATTTGAACGTAACTAATATCACCGTGTTTTTTGAACGGAGAAAGGTATCCTTATGATAATTTAAACGTCGACTTCGATAGTAATCGTTACCCATTAATGTACGATATGTATACACGTTTTCAAACCGCATATTATTATCAACCATCCGAACCTATATTGACGCCCGGGGAATTTAAAAGACACGCTCTATTAATAGGAATCGATTGTACGTATCAAACCGACGTTTTACATAAAAGCGGTGTCGAAATTAAGATCGAGTACATGACGAAAAAAGAAATTCCGGAAGGTACGACGGCATACTGTTTAATATTACACGACAAAGCGTTTCAATATTCTCCGTTGACAAAAATCGTAAAACAATTGGTCTAAATAATAATTTTATTTCAATTCGGGATACTCGCGTCAACTTTAAACTATAAAAGAAAGAATCTTAAACTTAATCGGTAGATCGAAACGTAAGTAACATCATCTTATAAAGCTGTTGTAATAATAGTGCGTGTAGTAGACGACAAAATGGCAAGTTCTTTATATTGTAACGTGCATACACCAGCCAATTTTATCGTGGTCGATATTCAAGGTTTTAAAGTGAGAAATAACGAATTTATGCCTAAAGAATTAGCTACGATGGATTCATTACATCGGATGAGTCATTTCGTTTTTAAACCTAGTCTAAGTTACGGGTCTCTAACGGGAAAATATCGCACAACGGTTAAATGGGTTACGTCTAACTATCACTGCATCGATTGGAACACGGGATACGTGCCCGCTACAGATTTCGATACTATCATCACGTCTATTTTCCGATCCGTAAGTGTGGTGTACGTTAAAGGAAAAGAAAAGCTAAGTTTATTCGTAATATTTTGAGAGCACCTATCGTGGTTGCAGAATTGGACGAAAACGTATGTAGGGTGCGACGCGATTATCCCCATTGCACTTTTCATAAGAAAGATAAAAGCGTATGCGCATTGACAAACGTCGGCGTTCTATTTCGTTTCGCAAAAGATGAGTATGAAAAATTGATTGTTAATTACGATTTGAAACTAAATGTCGACGCAAACGGTTTTACCGATGGTAGTAACACAACAACTCAAGTGGTGAACGAATGTAATACCAAAGAGTCGACGACTATTAGCAGTAACAACGAAAATAACAATCAACCTAACGCAACAACCGACTTCATCAAATTTAATGAAGAAGAGTCGACTAATATCGAAGACAGTAACAAAAACTCGTACGTACTAGAGTAGGAGAAAAATAAAAAATTGTTTTGCAAGTATAAGACTAGTGCTAAGTTAGCCGTATTTAGAAACGCACGTGTATACAGTTTAACTGCATTATGGACAGTTTTTTGCGGTGTTTACAGTGGTGTGGGATATTACGTCACATTATAAATCGAGTATGGAAAGTTATCGATAGATATGAAACCGATTTGTCGTTTAAGAACGTCAAAGACGACGAATTGCAATATTTACCTTTAGATTATTGTTTGAAAAACGTAAGACCCCTAACTTTGAAAAAATATGGTGGAAACTTCCTCACGCCTATCGCAAAAATAAACGGTTGCAAAATAAACTGCCTTGTTTGGAACATTATAACTTATCCACCAGCAGAGATCATTGGGACGGACCACCTGTTTCTAAGGATATATGTGGTGTATGTCGTAATTCAAATGATAGTTAATACTATATGACTGTTGTTGTTTTGTGAAATCGCAGTAAATATGTAAAACTTTATAAAATAAATTAAAGAAATATTAATGTCTTTTATTGTTTAAACGATAACAATAAATGTTGTGGTCGATTATTAAATGTTGATATGTCGTACGCTTGGTGTTACCTAAATTAAGTTAGGTTAGATCGAAATAGTTTGACCTAATATAGGTAAGTGACATGGAAAACATGTAAATGAGTTAGGTTAGATCGAAAACTTAGAACCTAAAATAGGCAAGTGAGATGTAACCAAAAATAAGTTAGGTTAGATCAAAATGGTATAATTTAAAATAGGTTAGGTATGATCGAACTCATGTAACCTATGAGTTAGGTTAGTTCAAATACGTATAACCTAAAAGGTTAGGTTAGATCAAAATTGTTTAACCTAAAATAAGTAACGTTAGATCGAAATCGTTTAACCTTAAATAAGTTAGTCGTTTAACCTAAAATAAGTTTGGTTAGATCGGGTTCTGTTCAACCTAAAATGAATGGTTAACCTAAAATGTGTTAGGTTAGATCAAATTCGTTAAACCTAAAATGAGTGCTTAACGTAAAATATGTTAGGTTAGATCGAAATCGTTTAACCTAAAATAAGTTAGTCGTTTAACCTAAAAATAAGTTTGGTTAGATCGGGTCGTTCAACCTAAAATGAATGGTTAACCTAAAATGTGTTAGGTTAGATCGAAATCGTTTAACCTAAAATAAGTTAAGTGAAATCAAAAACATGTAACATAAAATAAGTTAAGTTAGATGTAAAATTGGTAAGTGAAATAAGGGAAAGAAAGAAAGAAAAAGAAAAAAGAAAAAAAAAGAAAGAGGAAGAAAGAAAGAGGAAGCAAGAAAGAGGAAGAAAAAGAAGAGACAAAAGAGAAAAAAGAATAAAGAAAGAAGTTGAAATTGAGAAGAAGAATAGAATAGTAACGAAGAAGGCCCTCTTACAGGTCCGCCTATGGAACGCCTATAAAGTAGAGAGGAAAAGTAGGGATGGGAGTGGGGAGGGGGTTTTTCCCCCTAACCGGTACGTTTGCAACACCTACGACGTGTGCCGCTATCACGACGTGTACTCCTTCCTGTTCCACAACATCGGTGGCAACAGGTAATGGACGGTACAAGATGCGATTACCTCGTCAGGAATATCGCGCCCAGAAGAGATAATTAATGTCTTTGAGACGTCACATCAAAAGTTATTTATATTAACAACCGCGTTGAATGTGTTGTTAACACAAGTTTTTTCGCAGGCAAAGAATTTCGAGGTGATGAAGCTCTGTCTGGGAATTTAGACTTGATGCAGGTATCGCAAATGCTGGAGTTGCCTGGTTACTCATCGACTCCCGTTTTCGTTGCCGCCGTTAATAATCTTGGTGCTTCGGCTACTGGTTTTCATCCTTCAGCATCTACTTCTGCTCTCGTTTCTGATACTGCTTTTGGTCCATCGACATCTACTTCTGTTCACGTTTCTATTTCTTCTACTTCCGCTCCTACAACTTGGTGCTTTGACACTTTTTAAATACTTCAATTCAAACTAGTTTTCAACGGGAATTGCTTAATAAAAATAACGAAATAATTAACCATTTTGCCAACTTAATAAACAATTGACAATCTTGCGCACCAGTTTGAAGCAGATTACGTCATTGGCTAACAGTCTTCGCCACACTAATAATTTAGCTTCGTTAGTGGTGACGAAAAATTATTAATCAAATAAATCTTTCTTAACGGCTACTTAGGGTTATAAGTGACGGCGTTAAATAACGGGGATGATGAGAATCGGCATGACTTCGGAGGATGCGGCTATCGTTGAGGTATGAAGTTGGTGGTCTTTTATGTGTTGTCGTTTCTGTTATTATTATGTTACGGTTTAATGGTTATAGAACGAAATTAAGAGATCATCAACTTCATTTCATTATAGATTACATCAAAGGTGATGATCGGACAATCGACATCGACAGCTCGTACCATTGAGAGTGCTGCAGTGTATCAAGTTGAGGTATGAAGTTGTTGGTTTTGTACAATAATTTTATTGCCTTGTTGGGGTTACAGATCGACGATCAAAACTACAACACCGTCTTGTCTACAGACAGGCTATATTGTAGATGATGTATCGACCCTATAGATTATACCCGATACTTTCATCTTCTCCGTCAAACATGGTTGTTGGAAACGAACATGGTTGTTGGAAACGATGTTGACGATGTTCAAAATTGTAATACAAATTTTGGAGATCTCTAACATCATCTTCAATGATCAAAGCTGCCACACCGTCTAGTATTATAAGTTTTGTCATCTCCAACGCCATCTTCTCCGTCAAACTTAGTTGTTGAAAACGCTGTTGGCGACGAACAAAACTATATTATAAATATATATGATCAAAGTTGCCACACCGTCTCGTCAACGCCGATAAGACATTTAAAAAACTTTTTTTGAAACATTGTCCAACGTCATCTTCTTTGTCAAATTTGGTTGTTGGAAACGCTGTTGGCGACAATCAAAATAATATTATAAATTTTGATAGTCACCGATGGCTACTTCTATGATCAAAGCTGCCACACCGTCTCGTCAACGCCGATAAGACATTTAAAACACTTTTTTTGAAACCTTGTCCAACGTCATCTTCTTTGTCAAATTTGGTTGTTGGCGACAATCAAAATAATATTATAAATTTTGGTGGTCACCAATCGCTACTTCTATGATCGAAGCTGCCACTGAGTTCTCACCAGTGCCGCCATAAACTGCACACTGTTTACCTCTTTACGTCATACATTGTACCGATAGCTATAAATTACGACGATCGACAATCAAAACTACCACACCGTTTTGTCTACGTTTTGTAGACTATTATATTGTAGATATTTTTGACTATGTTTAAATAAATGTATTTCGAGCGCATACGACTTTTACGGACCTATTACTCTTCCTACTAATATATAAAATTTTTGTGCCATTTGACGTGGTGTAGAAGAAAAATATAAAATTTGAACGTACCTACATTTTACGAATTGAAGAAAATGAAATTTGTATGTCAACCGTTATCGTTACCGATTAAAACTTTGTTGAAAGCGCCGAGAATAAATTTACTCGGCATAGTGCGCTATTTGGGGGTGTATGTAAGAGCATTAATTATTGGACCTTCCGGTTGTGAAAAAACAAACGTTATGCTATGTCTTTGCTATCGCCCAACGGATTGCTTTTTAAATTTGTATGTTTGCTCAAATTCTTTGTATCAAACGAAATACGATTTTCTTAGACGTTTAATTGAAACCGTAGATGAATGCAATTATTCCGAAAGCTGCAACATCGAGGCGTTTACACCGCCTTCGAACATTTCGAATATTCTGTTGTCGTGTTCGACGACATATGTTGCACAGGTCACAACGTGATGAAGGAGTATTTTCTTACGGTAGACATAAAAACATTGATTGTTTTTATTTGTGTCAAAGTTATAGTGCTGTACCTAAGCAATTAGTACGCGACAATTGCAACTTATTAATTTTGTTTAAGCAAGATTTAACAAATTTAAAACACATTTACGACGATCACATCGCAAACGACCTGACGTTTGACGAGTTTAAAAAGCTTTGTAACCTTTGTTGGAAGGCTCCTTATGACATGGTGGTGATAGATCTCGATTGTTCGAAAACGACGGTCGATATAGAAAAGGTTTAGATACGTTTATACGTTATTAAAAATTTTTAAACTTACGTCGGCAATAATTCATTGTTCAGTATCTTTCGCGCTTTCGATACAACAAGTACGTAGTTATTGGTCGCGTGTAAACATGAATAAAAAACTCGCCGAAGACTTGATAAACGCTCGCGAAGCTTTGCGACAAAAAATTCGGACATTAAAAGGAGACATCGAAAAAACCAAATTACATTTTGACGCTGCATACGCTCCTATTACCGAACAAATTAAACAGATAGCGACAAAACTGGATGTTGTCGTACCTTCGCCCACCTCCACCACCGCCGAAATTTATCAACTTTGTTATAACTATGGGTTGTTGGTACTCTAACGACTCGTCATGGAACGGAGTTTACGAAAATAAAGTGAACCACCACGTACCACCACCAGGAAAGCTTTAAACAAGGCAAACTACTTATCCTTCCACCAGAAACTTAAAACTTTGATATGTATGTGTTAGACATACAATCCCCAGACGCTTAAACCGTCGAAAACCAAGTGCACCCCTACCACCACCAAGATTCATAAACATCGTTGTAACTATGGGTTGTTGGTACTCTAACAACTCGTCTAGGAACGTAGATTACGAAAATAAAGCGACCCACCACTCCCCACCACCAAGAAGTTTTAAACAAAGCAAACTATTTCCCTTTTCATCAGAAACTTAAAACATTGATATGTATGTGTTAGTCACACCTCCCTATGGAGCTTAAACCGTTCAAAATCATGCCCACCCCCACCACCACTAAGAATCATAAACATCGATTTTACCATGGGTTGTGGGTACTCAAACGACTCATCTAGGAACATAAATCACAAAAATAAAGTAACCCACCACCTCCTACCACCAGAAAGGTTTAAACAAGGCAAACCACTCACCCTTCCACCAGAAACTTAAAACTTTGATATGTATGTGTTAAGCACGGTCCCCCAAGAAGCTTAAGCCGTTGAAAACCATGCTCACCCCTACCACCACCAAGATTTATAAACTTCGTTTTAACTATGGGTTGTAGGTACTCAAACGATCCGTCTTGGAACGTAGATGACGAAAATAAAGTGACCCATTGTTACGTACCGTTTTAAAATTAATTCATTTTTCCGCATAAAGAAAATAAAATCCTAACGGTTGGACAACCTTCATTACCGGTCTCAACCTTCAAAATATCGAAAATTTTGGGATTATCGTTTTCCGCACCATTCGCTGTTTAGTAGTGCAGGTGTAAAGTTAAATTAAGAATTTCTCTTGCAGCTAATGCTGGATTATTTAACAATTACACATAAAGTATTCGAAGATGGTATATTTTATTGGGTTGAGTATTCGGCCAAATTATTTTTCTTCGACATTCCTTATGGAGGATTTAAAACTGCACTGGCATTTCTATAAAGCCGCCCAACATCTTAGGTACGTGAAATCTACGATAAGCATGTTAAATAAAATTTTGTCCATATTTCAGGCTTTTCTTGACATCTTTTGTTTTGAGGTGCCATTCTGATAGTCATACATCCACTTTGTACGAAGTGGCTTCTGTTTTGAAGTACCACATCTGTTGGTCAATCGGGTCAATCAATCAACCTATCAATCTCTACAGAGTGGCCAATCCCTTATCTTGGATTCCGTGGTATGGTTAAAATGTTTGGTATTTTTCGGTATCGTATTCGATGTGACGTGAGTTAACAGATTTATTTTCTTTGACTTTTAATCTACGAAATTATCAACTCATACATTAATACATTTACTTGATTTATTTATACGGTTTTATCCGGTTTTACTTCAAATATTATTAATTTAAATGTTACATGTAGTTATACATATATATACGTATCTACTAAAAAAAAAATAATCATTGTAAGTAATTGTTGTTACGGGTGTGGTTGGCCAACGACGCGTGAAATTTTATTTTGTGTTCATGATATATTTTATTTAGTAATTTTTTTTAAGTTATCATTTTTTTTCCTTTGATAAATTTATTTTATATTATTATTGAAATTGTGTTCAATTAATTATACGTTTTTTTTTCCTTTATAATACTACTCTTAGCAGTACGGGTGACGCAACCACCCGTTAAAAATCTGTTGCGTGGCGCCCATTTCTTCTCTTTTTTTTATTTTATTTATATTTGAACCTCCCTTCACCATTGAGGCTAGCTGTGGAAAATACCTCCACCATTTCTTCATTCACTGCTAAGGGTTTATTTGTTCAGTTGGAGATTACCTCGACGTATATGTAGTTCGAGGAAGTGTAGTTTTAAATAAATTATTTAGTTACTTGTTTAATAATTTCATTTTTGCAACACAAAGATGGCGCCCAACGTGGGGCGTTCAAAGCATAGTTATTATCCCTAGTAGTTATTTCGAATTTTGTTATTCTATTGATTTTAATTGTGTTAGTTTAATTTTAAACATGGCTAGTATAACTGGCGGTCATGTAAATTATTTATCTAAAGAAGAGCTTATCTTTGAATTAAAGTTTAGAGGAGTTGTTTTGGAATCTGATGTTGATAGTATGAGAAATGCTTTACGCAATTTATTAAAAGATGAAAAGGTATGAATGAGTTTAAAATTGATTATGAATTGTTTCCTGATCTTGATTGTGAAAGTTATTTGTGCACATTGTTGAGTAAGGTAAAAGATTAATGTCAAGTTACGATGGTTCAGTTGGTAGTTTTCGTCGTATCGCTGCTAAACTTAGACATGCGTTTTCATTTTAGGGTATTTTGCAGGCTATTCTCCTTTCACTGATAAATGGTCTCATTTTTCTACTCAAATTCCTATTCTAATGAATGAGCTTCAAAACATGTCAATTAAGAAAAGTTTGGTCGTTCCTCAAACAACAGATGATGAAACCGTTTCTGATGAAACATCAATTAATGTTAAAATGTTGGGTGAATACTTAGGTGATATTTCATTAACGGAAAAGGATTTAAAAACGTTAATGACTAATTGTTCTCCTGTTAAAGGTTCTCATCCTGAACATTCTCTTAAGAATACAAGTGTTATTCCCTCCCAAGTAGCGCCTGATCCGATTCATGCTGCCAGTAGTTCGTTTGATCAAGCAGAAAATAATTTTTTGCAGGATAATTTAAATCGTTCAGTTATGTAATTCTTTAAGCGAATTGCGTTCTTTATGCAGGCAAGCTGAAGCTACCAAAGCATCAGTCGATTCATATGTTCCACCTATAAATAATAAAAGTAAACAGTGTTTTGAACCTGTTTTAACAAACACTTTGCCTTCGTCTAGTGGCAAGAACAATTCAAGTCTGAAATGTAGTAGGATAAAAAACAATCGTCTAAAAAATTGATTCCATGTTTGCTAGCACAGAAAAGTGCTTAAATTGTGATTCCGTAGATCATCTACTTAAGACTTGCCCTGAACCCAGACGAGTTAAGTGTTACTCTTGTGGCGAATTAGGTTATACTTTTCGGAATTGTCCTAAGTGTAGAAATTCTCTAAAAAGTAATCAGTCGGGAAACGACCTAGCCAGCGCCCGATAATCAGTCGCGCGGATGCTGGTAGAAGTTCCAAACCTTTTTAGCGACTATAAATAGTAAATTAGCCGTATTAAATTATATTTTAGAACAAGCAGAAGGTGATGAATGTCCTTATTTAAAAATTACATTATTTGGTAAGGATTTCTTTGCTTTGTTAGATACAGGTGCTAATCGTACGTTTATCGGTGAGGATTGCTATCGATTTCTTAAATCATTAGGAGTTAGACTTACTTCTCAATCTGTTACTTGTACTTTGGCAAATGCTAATAATATTGAAAGTGTTGGCTATACAAATATTCCAATTCAACTGCTTCATAAAACGAAGTTTATTAAATGTTACTATATTCCGCAACTTCGACATTCTGTTGTGTTGGGTTGTAATTTTTTTATCGATTTTGGAATTGTTCTCGATCTGCGTAAGAATGAATGGTATTTTTCCAAAGAGCCATTAAATAATTTGAATTTAACTTCAATTGTATCTTCTGAACAGTTAACAGTAAATCAAAAATTTCTTTTAAACACAGTTCTTGAAGATTGTTTTAGTAAGATGCCTTCCGGCTTAGGTTGTACCAATAAAGTGTCCCATAAAATTATTTGCCATGGTAGTCCAATCAAGCAAAGATACTATAGAGTATCTCCTGTAGTTCAAAACATATAGACGTTGAACTAAACAAGATGCTAGAATTAGGAGTTATTGAAAAGTCAACATCAGCATGGTCAAGTCCAATCTTGTTAGTTAAGAAAAGGACAATAGCTTCCGTTTTGTAGTCGATTTTCGTAAAATTAATCAGTGCTGCGAAAAAGATGCTTATCCGATCCCGTACGTGTCGGCTATTCTGGACAGATTGAAAGGTGCTAAATATATTAGTAGTCTAGACATTTCTAAGGCGTTTTGGCAGATACCTTTAGATTCTGAGAGTAAACAGTATACCGCTTTTACTATTCCAGGACGAGGTCTTTTCCAATTTACGAGGCTACCTTTTGGGCTATCCAATAGTCCTGCCACTTTCCAACGTCTAATTGACCAGGTGCTAGGTCCCGAATTGGAACCAAATGTTTTTGTGTACTTGGACGATATTATACTGATTTCAGATAATTTTGATCATCATTTAGAACTTTTGCGTATCGTTTTTAATCGTCTAATTGCCAGTGGTTTAACATTAAATCGAGATAAATGTATCTTTTGTCGGTCTTCGTTAAATTACTTAGGCTATGTTATTGATAACAACGGGCTTCATGTAGACCCCGAAAGGTTAATGCGATCGTTAGTATTCCTTCTCAAAAAATGTAACTGAGGTGAGACGAATAATAGGCACGGCAAGTTGGTACCGTAGATTTATCCCTAATTTTTCCACTGTTACTGCTCCTCTCACTAATCTACTTAAAAAGTCGACTAAATTTCAATGGAATGACGAGTGTGAAGATGCCCTTAATTTGATTAAGACGAATTTGATAACTGCTCCATGCTTAAGTTGTCCTGATTATAATTTGCCATTTATTTTGCAAACAGACGCTAGTGATTATGGATTAGGTTGTGTCTTAAGTCAAAACTTTCCAGATGGAGAAAAGTAATTTCATACTTAAGTCGTTCATTGACGAAAGCTGAAAGGAAATATTCCGTAACTGAACGTGAATGTCTTGCAGTTATTTGGGGAATAAATAAACTTCGTTGTTACATTGAAGGTTGCAAATTTAAAGTCATCACCGATCATTATAGTTTAGTATGGTTAAATAATCTTAAAGATCCCATGGGTAGGTTAGGTCGTTGGGCAGTACAATTGCAACAATACGACTTTGAAGTCGTACATCGAAAGGGAAAGAGAATGTTGTCCCTGATCTTTTGTCTCGTACCGTACCTACAATAGATAACTTAACTGTTAACAAAGAATCTAAAAACGATGATACAGTATATGAATCACAACTGAAAGACTATTCAAAAACTAAAGATAGGTGGTATATTCGATTACTACAAAATATAATAAGTAATCCTCTCAAATTTCCCAATTTTAGAGTAATGGATGATAAAATTTTAAAAAAATTGCCGGAAAATTTGAGGCTCTTAACAACTATATAGATGATTGGAAACTGTTGGTCCCAAAGGAAGATAGACATTGTTTATTACAACAATGTCATGATAGTTCGACTAGTGGCCATTACGGTGTTTATAAAACATACCACCGTTTAGCTCAAAGATATTTGTGGCCAAAAATGAAATCCGATGTTAGTCATTATGTTCGTAAGTGTAAAATTTGCTTAGAAAATAAAACTGTGCAAGATAAACTTCCTGGAGTTATGGGCAAGCGTCCAGTTGTGGATACTCCCTGGCAAACTATCAGTATTGATATTTGTGGTCCCTTTCCTCGTAGCTCTAATGGATATAAATTTATTCTTGTTGTTACAGATACTTTTTCTAAATACACTTTAATTCTTCCAATGCGTCAAGCTACAGCTGTAACTGTAACTAACTTAGTAGAGGAACGCATATTTCTAGTTTTTGGTGCTCCCCAGTTTCTAATTGCAAAGCTAGTGAGTACGGAATTAAAATAATTTTTACTCCAAATTATTCTCCACAATGTAATCCTGTCGAGCGAGTTAACAGAGTAATCAAAACAATGATTAGTTCTTATATACAAAACAATAATCAACAAAAATGGGATAGGGTTATATTACAAATTGCTTGCGCAATATCTACAGCTAAACATGAAGTTACTGGTTATACCCCGTACTTTATAAATTTTGGTAGAGAAATTGTTTTGAACGGTGAACTTTATGGTAAAGTCCAGTCAGACAAAGATATTAGTATCGCAAGTCGTAGTAATTCTGAACCCCGTGCTGATGCTCTTAAACAAGTTTTTGCGGATATTAAACAAAAGTTGCAGGTAGCATTTGATAAAAGTAAAGCTATGATCTTAGACGTAGACCTCAAACTTTTGAAATTGGTCAAAATGTTTGGAAGAAAAATTATGTTTTATCCGATGCGTCTAAAAATTTTTCTGCTAAGTTAGCTCCTAAGTTTACGGGTCCGTTTAGGATCAAACGAAAAACTGGCTACTGTGTGTACGAACTTGAGGACGAAAATGGCCATTCTTTAGGCTTTTGGCATACAAAAGACTTGAAATCGGTTAAATAATTATTTTCTCTTGTTTTCTTTTTTTTCCTTACTATATGTTAATATCAATAGTATTATCTATTTAGAGTTCGAAAATTTTTTTTTTTTTTACGTGTTTGGTTTATTCTGTAAAATGGGATTTTACCTCTTGTAAGGGGGGTGTGTTACGTACCGTTTTAAAATTAATTCATTTTTCCGCATAAAGAAAATAAAATCCTAACGGTTAGACAACCTTCATTACCGGTCTCAACCTTCAAAATATCGAAAATTTTGGGATTATCGTTTTCCGCACCATTCGCTGTTTAGTAGTGCAGGTGTAAAGTTAAATTAAGAATTTCTCTTGCAGCTAATGCTGGATTATTTAACAATTACACATAAAGTATTCGAAGATGGTATATTTTATTGGGTTGAGTATTCGGCCAAATTATTTTTCTTCGACACTCCTTATGGAGGATTTAAAACTGCACTGGCATTTCTATAAAGCCGCCCAACATCTTAGGTACGTGAAATCTACGATAAGCATGTTAAATAAAATTTTGTCCATATTTCAGGCTTTTTCTTGACATCTTTTGTTTTGAGGTGCCATTCTGATAGTCATACATCCACTTGTACGAAGTGGCTTCTGTTTTGAAGTACCACATCTGTTGGTCAATCGGGTCAATCAATCAACCTATCAATCTCTACAGAGTGGCCAATCCCTTATCTTGGATTCCGTGGTATGGTTAAAATGTTTGGTATTTTTCGGTATCGTATTCGATGTGACGCGAGTTAACAGATTTATTTTCTTTGACTTTTAATCTACGAAATTATCAACTCATACATTAATACATTTACTTGATTTATTTATACGGTTTTATCCGGTTTTACTTCAAATATTATTAATTTAAATGTTACATGTAGTTATACATATATATATATCGTATCTACTAAAAAAAAATAATAATCATTGTAAGTAATTGTTGTTACGGGTGTGGTTGGCCAACGACGCGTGAAATTTTATTTTGTGTTCATGATATATTTTATTTAGTAATTTTTTTAAGTTATCATTTTTTTTTCCTTTGATAAATTTATTTTATATTATTATTGAAATTGTGTTCAATTAATTATACGTTTTTTTTCCTTTATAATACTACTCTTAGCAGTACGGGTGACGCAACCACCCGTTAAAAATCTGTTGCGTGGCGCCCATTTCTTCTCTTTTTTTTTTTTATTTTATTTATATTTGAACCTCCCTTCACCATTGAGACTAGCTGTGGAAAATACCTCCACCATTTCTTCATTCACTGCTAAGGGTTTATTTGTTCAGTTGGAGATTACTTTGACGTATATGTAGTTCGAGGAAGTGTAGTTTTAAATAAATTATTTAGTTACTTGTTTAATAATTTCATTTTTTGCAACACCATTACCTACCACTACCAGGAAGCTTTAAACAAGGCAAACTACTTACCCTTCCACCACAAACTTAAAACTTTGATATGTATGGCTTAGTCTTACTCTCACGAGGAGTTTAAACCGTTAAAAACAATGCCACCTTACCACCACCAAAATACATAAACTTTGTTAGTAGTTATATGATGCCGATTCTGGACCACATTGGAAGTGGTCTAGGATCGGCATCATGGTTTCGGGAAAGATCGGCGCCGATCGTGGGGCAGATCGTGTGGTCTAGAATTGGCATCATGGTTTTGGGGAAGATCGGAGAGAAACATCAAGAAATTTCGTTGTTCTAATTTGTTTGGTGTAAAAGCGGCAGCATAATGTCGGGTATGATCGGAGGAAAAAACTCGAAGCTTGTGTTTCGTGTTTAGTAATCAGAGATTTGCGTTTATTTTTGTATATAAATGTGTTTGTGCTAAATGTGTAAATATCGTTTGTCTAACGCTGAGGAAAAAATAATTTAAATTCTTGTTTTTACATTTACTTAAAGTATATACATAGATTGAACTTCCTATAATATCGTTTTTGTATTTATGCAATATTGTTATTATTTATCCAGCTGTTGTGCGTTGAATCAAAACCTAGCCATTTTACAAACAATTTAGTCCCTTTTCTTCTTAAAACTTTTTTCAACTAAGTAAATATCTCTGTGTTTAACCTTTTGGAGTTCCATTTCATAAAATCCTCCTAAAATATTTTCATTTTTATGTCTTTTAATAAATATGTAGTTGGGTTAGTTAATTTAATTTTTCTAATTATAAAAATTTCATTAGACCAATTAGGTGTATAGCCTTTTTCAAATTCTTTTCTATGTTTGCTAATTCTAACATGATCTCCAACTAAAAATTTGTTATGTTTACTTGCTATTTTTACGTGTGAGTATACAGATTTTAAAATCCTTTTTTCATTCGTTTTGTTAACCATTGATGGTTTCATTCGAATAGTTCGATGAAAAGTGTTATTATATTGATTCGTAATATCATCCAATATGTTTATCCATTTATAATTACCATGTAAGCTAAACTGTTTCCACATGGTGTTTTCAAAGTGCGATTAACACGTTCAACTATAGATGCTTTTTGGTGCTGAATGTACTATAATGATTAATTTTATACTTTTTCATTAAATTTTGAAATGCATTATTGTAGAATTCCAATCCTTCATCAGTTTGTAAGTTTTTTGGTGTATACTTTAAATGTGATAAAATTTTTTTCCATTGCAATTGTTACATGTTTCGCATTTTTAATTTTAACGGAACCGTCCAAACATATTTTGAAAAACAGTCAATTACAACGAGAATGTATTTAAACTGGTTGTTTTGTTTTGCATACGAAACCATATCTACTAGATCAGCTTGTAATGTTTCATTAATACCTTTTATTATAACACGACGTCTTTTAAAATTGATTCTTGCTGGTTTGTGTAACTCTGACACTATATCTGCTTTTACAGAAGATGGAATATATTTTTTTGTTGACTTCTTTCGAACCATTTTTATAATGACTTGGTTTCAATGTTGATTGGACACTTAACTACTATTTCAGCAAATAATTTATTAAATCTGTTTTGCTGGTTGTTTAGCTCAAAAGATATAACATCTCCTATTTTAAGTGAGCAATTAATAGCCTCACCGCTTGTATAAGATTTTCCATTTATATTTAATACAACATTATCCATGTTTATAAACACTTTTTCAATTACACCCATTTTTAATGGAAACAAATATGCGGTTTTGTCCGAAGGTAATAAAACTTACGCTCTATAACTCTACTTGATTGAAATGATAGAATATGACTATAAAACATGTTACAAAAAACCTTATGTGAATCACTTTGCATATTGTCAATCGATGTTTGAGTATGTTTTATTATATGACGACCAAATTTGTCTAAAGTCATTTTCTTAATAAATTATATTCGCTTCTCGTAATTCTTCTAGGATAGAAACTATTTCGTTTGTGTGACTTGTATGGCCTGCCGTTTGAGACGCTACTAACAATCTCAATCTATCAACTAATTCATTTACATCATCCCAGTAAATATAATCAATATGATGATTGTTTACTTCTTTAAACAATCCTTTACCTAAAGTCTTTTTTAATCTCTTTCGGTTGATTAAAATACAAAGGACCAATGATGGATTTATATTTTTCTGATCTTGTTCCTAGTATTTTACCATTAGGATCAAAATTACTTCTGCAAGCATTACTAATATCTAGAATTTCTTTATATTTATACAAATCGTCTTGAGTATAAGTATTTTTAAACAATAATTCATACAACCCTGGCGACGCTTTATAAAAATGCTCATTTACTTTTATATCAGATCCAACAAATTCTACTACAGATGTTCCTATATAAAACTTTTCTTGAAAGCTATCATGTCGTATACCAGTTCTATGATCAAATTGTCGTTTTTTATCATGAATCATAGCGTCTATATATTGTCGAGGCAGTTCATCGAACGTTGCTAAGTATTCATCATAAACGTTAGTATCGAGAATTTCTTGTAAATTTTGTTTGCTTTCTTCAACTGAATGTTGAATTAAATCATCCAAGTCGTAGTCGTCTGCAACATGTACTGGTTCTGAAATAAAAATTTCTTCTTGATCATTTTTTAGGTCTGTAGTTGGCACAGAATTTTTATTAAAAATATTTTGATCTTCAAATTTATCCATTTTATCATTTTTTAATGCTTAAATTTTTTCCTTAAGATTTGAAAATTTTGCGTTGAAAACATTATCATTTTTTAATTAAAAGTATGAATTGGTGTTGATTCAAACATAGAATGTTTCCTTTGTGATTTTGAATTTGCTTCATCTTTTTATTTGCTTGTAATTGGTCAGATATTGTTTCCAATCGTTTTGTAATAGGAAAAACGTCTTTTCCTGTGTAACTTCATTCTGTTTCAGTAATTCCAACTTTCGTTTTACTTCTTCTCTCTTTTATTAAACTTTTAGTTAGTTCAACTTATTTGACAAAGTATTGTTTGAATTCATCACGTAAGCAACTAGACATACGCTTATTACTTAACTATTTATCGAATTACTAGCCTACTTCTTATATATATATATATATATATATATATATATATATATATATATATATATATACCGTAAGTAAATGAAACGTTAGTTAACCGAAATAGGTTGAATAAAACAGTGAAATCCTTTTCTGTATCTACCAAAATTAATATCTCTTTCTTTATCAATAACCAAAAAATCCATAATTTTCATCCCAACATAATGAACACATCTTCTTAAATTCGTCGAAAGTTAAATCAGTGCTAACGTTATCATCATGAATATGACGTAAATTTAAGAATCTTGTTTTAAACAATATTAAGAAGTTAGCGTTATCTCTGATTGATTGTTTTGGAATGCAGCTGTATGTTTGACATAAATAAAAAAACTATATTATTGTGTGTGACCCATGCTAAAGTATTCTCTCATTAAATTTTGTTTATCACACGCTACACTCATCAAAAATAAATACAGAATTTGATTTTTGCTTTCGATGGCGATGCTATGTTACTTTCTAAACTATTAAGTACAAAATAATTTAGCCTTCAATAGATGTTAATAAACTTTTCAAGTATTGATATTTTGCTTGAAAAGAGATTTAGAATAAACGTAAACGGTTTTAAAACGCAATCCATTGATATGTTCAAGTAAGCTAAACATTACGTTAGTTTCCCGCAATTTGATGGCCCCACAATAAGACCACGAACGGTTGATGGTAATAACTCCCCATGTCTTTTATTATTTGTGTACATGTCTTTGAATTGACCTTTTTGAGATCAAGGCACGCCTGATTATATCATGTTTTGTTGGACGGGTATTTAGTGTTTGCCAAGTTCTCCTCAATATCATTATTTGACACCGTTAGTACAGTGGCTGTTTCACAATTCGCATTTTAATTAAAACTAATTATGATGGAGGGTTTCAATCCTATAAATAGACAAATTTTTCAATGTCATAATTAGTAGTACCTATTTAGCGGTTTACAATAATCCTATATATGTTAATTCGGGAACTCAGTCATTGATTAAATCACATAACAAGAAAAAATCTATCATAAATATAAAAGTAGAAGCCTTCTTAATTCAGTTATCGATAAAATCCCTTTCGAACTTCACATACCAGGATATAATTTCTGTGGACCAGGAACAAAATTAGTGGATCGACTTCAAGAGGAGACCAAGCTATTAATCAATTAGACGAAGCTTGTAAAGAAACACGACCATAGCTTATCATAATAACAAAAAACATTGAAAACAGTTATAGAGCAGATAGACGTCTATTACAAAAAGCCAAGTATATATTGTACTCTACTGATTCATCGTTAAAAGAAGAAAGTAACAGCTTTTAGGTGTAATATCTGCCATGAAAGCAAAAATAAAACTAGGAATGGGTTGTTTACCTAGTAAGAAGGGTTATTGGCAAAAAAAGGTTAAAAGACATCTGGAAAGGGATTAAAATTTAATGATCCTAATTAGAATTGCACGATCTGCATTAAAAGGAAAAAAATTTGTGGGAAGCTATAGATGCTACTAAAACTGCAGTAAATTCTTTAAAATTTCTAAAAATCGGAAAAAGAAGATAAAACCCGCTCGTATAACTCGGTGCCAAAGATTGGAGGATTTTTACCGTTAATTCCCATTTTGCTGCTCTTGGTGCATTAGGATCGTTAAGTGGAGGAGCAGCGAAAACTATCACAAAAGCAGTAAATGCGGCTAAAAGTGCTAAGAAGGACTTAAGGAAAACCAGGAGCATAAA
>JALBCR010001622.1:0-161901 GCA_030710515.1 Abscondita cerata | reverse complement strand
TATTTTCAAACGATATTATGCAACCAACCAATTTATTTTTTGGCAAAGGCGTCGATTGTTTGAAAAAATGTTTACATCTCCTTAACTACCTACTCCACGTTTTCTTGTTCTTGTTGTGATACTAACTCTGTGTTTAAAAATTAAATCGTTTTTTTTTCATATCGCGCTTTAAAACTGCATATCTTCTCTAATAACAGAGATAGGAAAATAAACGAAAAGAAAGAAAATGTTAAAAACAGAGGGGGCTCTAAACATCCCTTAATTCAAATTAGCTGCTACTGCTGGTATACTCCACAGGATGTTCCAAATTTTGGAAAAAAAACACAGACTCATTTTAACACTCTATTCAATGAAAATTTAACGTTATTCAAGAATCAGTTACACATTCGCATTCCTGATAGATCAGACTACAATTTAAATCATACAAATCAAACCAATTGTTCAGAAGATAATTAGCGTCAAACACAAGGTAAATCTTAGGTGTCCAGGTTTTTTTGCCCGGCAGTGTATAAAGTTACTAAGAATTTTTGTGATATGTGTTTTATGATAATACTTTTTATTTCTATATTTTATTGAAAAATATTGTGGGGTGCTGGATTGTTTATCGACCACATTTGTAAAAATTTGTGAAGTTAGTGAAAAATGCAAGAAAGCGATTTTGTTCCTAAGATAATTCTTAAAGAAGTTGAAGAAGTAATTTTCCAATTATTGCGTGTGGGGTCTAAGGAACATTATGAAAAGGTATTTTTCGAATTTAATGAATACAAAGAAAACGAGGGGTAATGACAATAAATGAGGAAGTCCTGCTATCATATTTCTTAAATTTGAAGAAGTATTCAATTTTATCGATGTGGTCGAAGTACTCAATGCTGAAGGACACCATAAAGGTCTATAAAAACAAAGACATTGGAAAATATGCAATATTGGAAAGAGCACAAGTAGCAGAGTTTTTGACAAGGGCGAGCGATAAAGGATATTTGATAATCAAGGTAATTAGTATCTCTTAACCTTATAGATAATATTTTAAGTTGCACTAATAACGGGGGTGCCTGGTGGCTGTAGTTGCTGTAAATTGACGAATTTGAAAATCAGTGATATAGAAGACAGGGTCGATACCAGTTACCAAAACATACATTTTTAGAAAATTCGCAACTATAGAAGAAGGATTCTCCATCAATAGTGTAGACATGTGTAGAAAGTTATTCTTACGTCCGAAGAGGTTATCTAACAACATTCTTTTTTACACTAATCAAACATGTAAGTACTTTACAACCTGACAACATGTTGTCAAACATTCCTACAAGAGTTGCTTCATTGTTGAATCTGGCAAATTCAGAAGTTTATAGCGGCTATTGTATGAGACACACTTCAACAACTTTACTGATGGCTTATAAATGTGTTGACCTTACAACAATTAAAAGACATGGTGGATGGAGAAGCTCAGCCTTAGCAGAAAATTATATCAAGGATTCTATATCTAATCAGATTGATATCATAAGAAAATCCAAGGTTCTTCTGGTACCAGTCGTTCCTTACAAGAGGAGACATCCGTTGTTCTATAGATTTATCAAAATGTTAGGAAACCATAATTCCTTCCGAAATTGACTCCAACTTTAAGCTTACCGTTAACGATGTGAAAAATAAAGGTGACAAAAGAAAACAACGCGATTTTATTAATGTAAATATTCATAAATGAATTTGATTTAAGCTTACATTTTATCATTATCCTACCAGTGGAATAAATTTACTTTATTCCATCAGTAGATAATAAGTCACTTTATACTTTCTATGAGTGTGGATCAAAATCTCTTTATGACTTGATTGTGGATAAAATTCAAATTATTTTCTGTAAAATGTAACTTAATTTAACTGAAATTGTTCTAAAGACATACTTATTAATAAATTTCATATATATCATAATTGATAGTTAAAAAATATTTTTTATAAACGTTTAAATTCTTTAACTTTAATTTTAAAATGGTTATATGTTGATGTAAAAATATTTGAAATTTTTTTTCTTATTGCTAAAAGTTCTAATAATACGGTTTCGGAAACAAAGCAGTGTCTAACTTTCTCATTTCCGCTAAAACGTTATTAATGTGTTGCGCACAATTTCACCTTTAATAAGACTAGAACCAATACACATTAATATTTGATGAAATTCTATTGTCAATTTTTTTTTTACTTTCTGAATTACTTAACATTATTTATTAAAACATTTACATTTGAATGCAAAAACTTAGATCTTTAAAACTTGAAATATGAATTAAAGAAACGATGTAATATTCTTTCTAAAGAAAGTTAAAGTTCTTGTCATAATGTAAAAGCAAGGTTTGTTGTGAAAAAAATGCTTTCAACTTTGAACTTTTCAACTGTGCTAATGAAAATTGATGAATTAATTAATCTGTTTTTTTTATATTTACATCCAGGCACTTGTTCAATGTCACTAACATTTATATTTATAACAATGATTATAAAAGCTCTTAAAAAATTAAACTGAAAATAGAGTACATCTTCATCAACATGTAACGTAATTGTCTGCTTTTATTTATTAATTATGCTTGGTAATTGTCATTTAATTATGTAAAAAAAGAAAAAATATTTTACATTTACAATTAATTAAAATTTTAATTCCGTCACAGTTACTTATGGATAAATAATGTTTTGTTTGTTTTTAACAGTAATGAATAAACTGAAAAATTTTAGGAAATTAATTTTATTATTATTTTTAAAAATTAGTGTTTTTAAGTAAAAGTATTTTTATTAATTTTCATTTGTTTTATATTTAAACGCAAGGTAAATATTACTGGGATAAAATTAGAACTAGCGTTCATCATGCAACGGAAATGAATTTATTTCAATTCTTCACGTGATTGTATATATTCTATTATTAATATAAATATTAAAATATTTGCAAGTTTTGTAAATTTGTTTCGTTTGTTTAAGAAAGTGCAATTTGCGTTATTAAAATGCATTAATTTAATTAAAAAAACATAGAAAGTACTCACGTTTAGTTAGTGTTGCTTCTGGAAAATTATAAACGCTCTGAAAATAAAATTAATAATTAATTAATTTAACCTTACTATATTTCAAATAATTAGAAGAAGACGGTAAAAAACTTCTTCTGTGAAGGAAAACGGAAATCCATTTACAATTCTTTAAAGAAGTTTATTTCAGAATATTAACATGACAAAAAACAACCTGTAACCTGCTGTAATTGTAATTACAGCTTTTCCGTTAGATCCTTTTCGTTTTGGTTATGCAAACATAAATACACGCTGTTGGTGTAGTTTAAAATTTACATAGGATTATTTTAGAAATCGAATCGTACACATGCTATTTTTAAACTTTGTTAGGAAATCTATCAATCAAACAGGAAATTAATTGAGAACGTACAGATGTGACCTTAGGCAGGTTGTTGTTAAATTTTTAATCTTTTACAAAGCAGTAGTTGGAATTTTTTGTTTTCTCAGAACCAGGAGTTTTAAGTATACGAAGTAGTTGCTAAAAAAATAAACATTACTTTTTCATACTATTAAACACAGTTATTTCAAATCGTTGAGTAATTTCTAAGCATTTTTTAAAATAATAAAATTAATTATTTTTCTTCTTTTATAAACTTAATTTATTCTCTGAAGTGTCTAGTTCAAACAATGAGAATAATATAGACAGACTACCACAAAATCCTATGATAGTATAAAAACGACAACAAACTTTAATGCCACTACAGAGTAGACATTCTGTAATCTATTGAATCTCAAAAAGTGGTTCTGTGTAGAATAGTACAATTTTCTGTAGATTTTCATGTATTAAACAGCTTTCGTGGACGAATTGATTAATTTGTTGCTTATTAATGTTTTGCGCTGACTAACCAGGGTTCAATTCCGATTGCAGTATTTTTTAAATTAACTTTATTATCAATATAATGTAATTTTATAAAATCAATTTAATATTTTTGAGAAAAGAGTTGAAAATATTAAACTCATTTTATTAAAATTGTAAATAACATCATATAAAATTTGAAAAAAAATTTTATAATTTGTTTTTATTAGAATACGTTGTAAACAATTAAATTACCACATAAATTTGTTCTTATTTATCTATCTAATTGAACATGTTGCTATATTGTGCTCAGAGAAAAGATATGCATTAATTTTGAATCTAACATAGAAAACGCCTACTTTTTCGTGGTACACACGGTATATTGTTGATCTAATTGACATTCAATTAAGTTACCAAATTTAACAAAACCGTATAAAGGAAAATTTATCAAGCTTTGTATATAGCATTTTTATTAGTATTAGCGGTCCTAATTTTAGTATTTAATTAGGAACTAAGTATAGTTTGATTCCATTTATTTCAAACATGCTGATTCTGTTTTGCTTTGAAACTAATTAAAACTTTTATTTTTACGTTAAGTTTTATCTCTTAATTAATAAACTGAAATTGATAATTTTATTGTTTTTTTTAATGATCTCTTGGATAAGGTTAACAAACAAAAGTTCTTATAAAAAAGACATACTTTCACCTGATTATCAATTATAAAGACGTTTATAAAACGGCATTTTTATGCTGAACTTGTATGATTTTCAAGATAATCCCACCTATATGCGCAATGTTATACCTTCTAAAATTATTATACCATGGTTCAAACCGCTACTCAGAAGATAAAATAACCTTATAATCAAAAAATTCTAAAATAATACCAACCAAACAATAACATAATAGTGTTAATTTCATTTCTAGCGTTTTTTGGAACACCTTTTATATGATCTTAACCTTTACGTTTTCTTATGTCAAGTTTGGTAGGTGATTAAGAACTTTTTGAGTACTCCTGTGTGTTGGTCAAGAAATTTATTTACTGAATTTTTGCAATTGCTCTTGATTTTTCAACAATTTTCAAAAATATTCTGTACTCAATAGTATTTTGGAAGTTTATTTAAAGTACTGAGTCAGGTAGAACCTAGTAAAATTATACAAATAACAAATGTAAGGTGCTCAGTGAAATATTTGATCACGTATTGTTATTTTCATAGATTTCAAATGAAACGATATTTTAATATTGTTAACATTATATTAATTTTTTTATTGAAATGCGTTTTTTTTTTTTAGATTAATATTGAGATTTATAAAATGCTTAATCTAACTAATAATAAATAAGTTTCAATGCTTTTACATGAAGGTTAGAGCATTTTGTTTAAATATTAACAAACTAATTGTATTACAAAAATTGTAACGGTCGTAAACAGAACGCTTGATTAAGCCTAAATGAACCTAGTTATAAGAAAATAAAAAACTTTTTATAATCAGAATTTTTTTATTACATCAAACTGCATGGCAACTCAAATGAAGCGAAATAAAAACTTTTATTTCAAAATTTTATAATGCGGACGTTTATGATTACATAAACATATTAACGAGTGTTTCAAATAGGCATAAAATACATGGTATTGATTTAAAGTAAAACTAATACATAGTTCCAACTACAATTGAAGATGGAACTCTTAAATAATTTAAACATCTATCACTAAGTATAAACACTAAGTTATATTATGTGTTCTACGATTTATACAAAACCATGTTTTATGTGTTCGATTAAAACTTGGTGTTTATGTATCCAACAGGAGAACGTCATGTATAAAACATGATTATCTATTTTCAAGTTATATTAAAAATAAACTTAATTACTTTTGTTATTGAATTTGTTAAAACAGGTAATTTTATTATTTCTTAGATTTTATTCGTTTTAAAGACATAAATATAAATAACTCGTATTTTTATATTTATTTTATACTGCTATGCAACTGTATAATTTTATATTTTATAAATTTGTTTTACAAGGTACAGTAAAAATACATCGATGCATATTATTAGAATAACTGACAATTTATTGATATTAAGTATGAATTAAACTAGGTATTGGTTTATAGGCAATAAATAATCCCACATACATAAAAGGTCTTCAAAAAATATTTTCAAAATTTGATTATAAAACAGTAACCTCTAGTAGCAACAACTTGCAAAATCTTTTAGGCAATCCGAAAGACCCAATAGGAATGTGTGATAAATCGGGAATATATAAAATTAATTGTAGATTGTAACCAAGTATATATAGGGCAAACCAAGAGACCTATTAAAACTCGTTTTAAAGAGCACGTAGCTCATGTCAAATATCATCGCACAGATAGGTCCAGTGTTGCCATGCATATGCTTGAAAATGGCCATAGAGTAGACGAGATTGAATTAATTAAGAGGGTAGATAATAAAAATGAACTTGATTCTTATGAAAGTTTAGAAATTTGCTTATGAATTATGATGATAACGGTGCATTAGGAATTTCGGAATTATTTAAGCTTATCTAAGAATCAATTAAGTTTAACGATGCGTGATAAGCAGATAGTATATATAAGCTTCCCGTTGTTTTTATTTTTAGTATCGGTATCGCTGATGATGATAGCTTCGCTTTTGTAACACGTGTCCGAGTAAAGTTTTTGGTGCAGTTTTTCTGTTGTTAAATACACGCTGCAGTTAGTGTTCCTTTCCTTTGAATAAATAATATATTAATAATTAACATTAAATAATATTAAAAAACTTTTTTTCAAACGACAATAAACGGCATATTATTGAACTACTGGCACACGCTAAAACGCTTTTACTGCGTAAACATTAAAACAACAATTCTTTGTTTTCACAACTATTTAGAAGTTGGTACCTCGGTTATGTCATATTATGAATGTAACAGTAAAGTACCAACTTGATTCGTCGAGAATAAAACGTTACTATAACACTCGATAATCTCGAAAATTTGAAAATAACACTTGAAGAAAATAGTAGATTATTTTACTAGGAGTCAAACAATATAAATGTTGAGCTTAAAAGTTTGATGGCGAGGCGTTAGCAAATTAAGAGAAGCAATTATATTTTTTAACTTCAAGTAAAATATATTATTTTTTCTTCAAGCGTTTGTTGCTAGTTTTTATGTGTTATTTTAAAGTTTTCGAGATTTTGGAGTGTTATAATTACGTTTTATTCTCGACGAATCAAGTTGGTACTTTACTGTTTTATTCATAATATGACATAATCGAGGTAACAACCTCTAAATAGTTGTGAAAACAAAAGAACTGTTGCTTTTTAATGTTTAGACAGTAAAACGTTTTAACGTCTGCCAGTAGTTCAATAATATCCGTTTTATTGTCGCTTGAAGAAAAAATAATATATTTCACTTGGAGTTAAAAATAAAATTGTTTAACTCCTAATAAAATAATCTACTATTATCAATCAAAGCGTTTCTTAAAATAACGATAAATTGTTTCAATCTACAGTGTGTCTCATTTTCGTTGTAATTGCAAAGGATCTCTGTTGTTAGTCAAGATAGAAGGTTGTTGTTTTTGTACTTTTTTGAGAATCAATAAATGGCACCAACAAAATGTTCATAGCCTTCTGGGTTTAAGAGATACAGGGTGAAATTGAAAATTATAACTTTTCTACTACCTCTTGTATCTCTGTCATACTTTAATATATGGAAAAGATAAAAAATGCATTTTATAGAATTTTTTAATTAGAATCTAGTCGTAGTCACAGTTAGATCATTTTTTTATGAGGTATTAAATAAACTTGTGTTTTTTAAATGGGACACCCGGTATATTATTTCAGAATGTGATTTGTTTTAATTTTAGCTACTCAAAAAATAGCATAAAATATAGTTAATGTTCACTTCTGGTATAACCGGAAGATGTACAATGACCATTATATTTGTATGTGAAGTAGCATTGTTTTTTTTATGTAAATCTACTAATTAGCAAACAAATCAATTTGAATTATTTTCCATAAAGGTCTAATTACCGCTTTACGTGGGTCACGGTGTATACAAGGTGAGTCACGACTGCGGTAAAGTAACCTTACGGCTAAAAGGAATATATCATGTAAATCTTTTTGCAGCATAAACCTGGTTTTTCAATCGCTGGTCAACTTGTGGTTGGGGTTTAACCTTAAGTTTACTACAAGAATTCCATTTTTCAATTAACAGTTGGCGACAAAACTAACAGTTACTTTTATCGGTAGAAAATCCACTGATTAACCTGTGGTTTGTGTTTACTTTCAGATTATAACCTAAAGTTTGCATTCTTGACACATTTATTTTTACAATAATTAAATGCAAATAACTTCAAATGAATATATTACCTTTGTAGTATTTTGGAGAATTATGATGTTAATGTGTATAGTAGTGATGAGGAAATTGTAAGAAGACCAGAAATATTTCGGCGTAGACCTAATTTCTTTGAAAAGGTAGATAATTTTGATTTTTTTTATTTTTTCAGAAGAATTTTATTTTTTTTTGCATTACAAACGAAGGATTACAATACATGTTACAAGGAAAATGTGGTTACAGTTAGACGACGCCCATGCACACTTTTTAACGCCCGAGAGAAAGTGTTTAAATAGAAAGTTTAGAAATAAGTGGATTGGAAGAGGTGAGCCAATTAATTGGCCAGCAAGAAGTCCAGATGCAACATATATGAATTTTTTTTATAGGGCTACATTATAAGTGTAGTGTACAATACCACTCCAAACACTGCTAAAAATATAAAAGAACCAATCCAAAATGCCTTTTTTTATTGTTGAAACGCGCATAGTTTTAAGAATATGTAAATAACATCAAATTCAAACGAGTTAGGTATAGGGAACCTAACCCTAATACAGTTTGAAAGAGAGTTAAATCTACTATTAGATGAGCTCATAAAATACGGGGTGCTTTATTTGAAGCACGATATTATAATTCGAATGTGTTAACAATAAAGCCAAATATTATGGACACCGTGTATAACTTCTTGTGTTTGTAAATAAATTAGTCGATTTGATAAACAGTCTACCACTTAACGTCAAAAGTAGAATCTGTCAAAATTAATTTCCTTTTGGATACTCAGTTTTTTCTAAAACCTTGTATTTTTAAATAATGTTAAATAGTTTAAGAACCAGACGGTTTAGGTGTAGGGAACATATATAAAAATCGAGTTTATTTTAAAATTAAATACAGGGTGTTCTATAAGAAAAATATTATTTTGGTATTCCATTTTTTTATAGATCACCCTGTATATTTGTAAATAATTTTAGAATGCAAAAGGATTTACAAACTATATTTTAGTATTTACTAGCACATTACGGAAGTAATTAGTATAGAAGCAAAAGCATTAACTTTGTGCAGAAGTACAGAAATACTAAAAATTTGTTTCAATTCAAGTTAAAAAAATTTCTCGTTTTAAAATGCACAACACAAAAAGAAAAATGTGTTACATTAATTTCTGTACAGAAAGTACTTTTAAAATTACTGAAACAACAAATTATGATTTAAATTTTTGTTATAGAAGGCGCTAAAGAAGTAGTGAATATTTAAGTTTCTTGTTTTGTATTATACGTACATATTTCAATTATTTTCAATGACATGATTATTTTAGGGTTTAGAATAGTTGACATAAATTATTTCGAGTGCGTATAATAAAATAAGTTAGATCAATATAACAAGGTAGTATCAAGCTACAAATTACATTTGGTTATGAAAATAAAGGAAAGGTCAAGATACATTTACTTATACTATATGTTACAACTGAACCGGAGAAACCTTCAAAGATTAATTTATTTAGTACAAACCTACACGCTGAAATCGTAAGCTTATTAAATATTAACACGTTCTTGTTTTCAATCCACTACTCCATATTGTTGATAAATCATAATACCTTTTTTTCAAAGCGTTGCGTTTCCTAAAAAGATAGACTATGGTAAAAATTAAGTTTTTTGGGATATACAGATACAATGTATTTAATGTTGCTCGAATACTTTGACGGCAAACCTTTTGTTGAAGGGGCTATTAAAGTAACCGATAAATTGGATACGATAAATCGTAGTCAGGCAAATTGCATTGTATGCCCGAAATGAGTGTAACGAAAATGTTTTGTTCCTTTCATGATTAATGCTTCATGAAGTAAATTGTTATTATATAGTACACTTTCTTAACTTATTTAAATGCTTTGTTGCATCTAAGAAACACATATTTGTAATTAAACATTATGCAGCAGTTGTTTAGATTTGTACATGGTGTCTGGAAGTGATGAGTACAACCGAAGACTGCAAGTTCTTTTGGATTAAAATATAATGATTTTACTCAACGTAACTACAGGCTATTTCTCAGATATTACACAGCGTTAAAAAATAAAATTGATGAGAGGTGAGAAGTGGCTTAAAATACTTAAATTTTAAAATCAGATGTTTCAGTCTGAAATCTAGGTTTGTTGAAAAATGGATTAACTGACTTTTAGCCGTCTACCTTAAACAATTGTTTGTTTGTTTCAAATTTCTCGCTCTGAAGACAGTGGGTAAAATGTTGGTAGCTACGGTTACCATGTTACTATGAAAATAGAGAAGAAATGGCAAGCATAGTGTTCAGATATCTAGACCATTGAAGAAAAGATATTTCTAAATGTAAAGCCTCAAACACTTGATACTGACCGCTCTGTTCGGTAGTAATAAAATTTTTTTAATTATACAGTTTTTGTATACTTTTTTAGTTTTTACCCACCATTAGACACGTTTCAAAATGACTTAGCTAAGGATATTCTTTCTCAGTATCGGAAGGTACAAGCGCAATATTCAAAACCTGCACACGCTTTAGACAGGATATAAACAAAAAAAGAGATCAGACAAGAAGGACTAAATACTTTAAACCAAATGTGAGAATATCTTTTTGATTACCTTTTGATTAATGCAACATTAAAGAGCTCCACATAGAACTATTATACTTCAAATTGTGTTAGACTTTACTAAACTATTTGATTAAACGGGAAATCAGTTTGAAAAATTTTCAAGTGTCTTTTTATGTAGAATATCTGCACCCTCAAATATGAGTGGAAGTTTTAGGCAAAACATTGTCAAGAAATTGTCATTGCAATAATTCACACTCAATGTGCAAAAGTGAAGAAGAAGGGGGTCTAAATAATTAATATTTGTTAAAAATAACGTTAGTTTAATAGTTTGATGGTTACAAATTGCTGAAAACATTTAAAAAATCTCAAAGACAAAAATAGGTCAAACAACGGAATCATTCTTCTTGCATCAGAATTGAAAAGTCGACTTTTGACATTCTTGCGAACAAGTTAAATGATGAATGGTTCTGTACCGACTGTATCAAATCTTCTTCAAAGAAGAAACATTATATTCCGTTTTGTGATTCAGACCCACCTCCGAACTTGAAAGGCCTTGCAATTCAAGAACAAGAAGGGTGGTCTTAAGGACGCACAATTCTACAAACTATTCTAATGATAGTCAATAAAAATTCTTTTGTGATCGGATTTTTTTTCCGCAAACGGAATTTTAAAATTTGGAAACGGATTTCAAAGGGAGCTCAAATAATAGATACGAAGAGACTTTGCTTCTATTAGAAATGTTTGTGTTCCAAGAAATTATGAGTTATCTTGGTAAAATCGTTTTGTGTTTACCTGTCTCGGAAAATGATACGAAACCATTGACGTTTAAAGTTAAGAAGGACATATCTAAATTTAATCCCTTTGCTATACTATCTAAAAGAGGAAAAACCAATGTCCATTTATACAGAACAGTGGAGATGAAAGTGGGCGATGGGGACGTTAAAGATGCTGTAAAATTGCGTTTCTTTTTTGTTAAGCTAGTTGTATCAGATGATACGACTTTCAGAAAACTGCAAGACAGATGATAATGAAAACAATCTTCAAGTAAACATCACAGACACAGCATACATTTAAAGGATTTTAGTACAGAAATGAATGGAGCAATAGCAGAGAATCTTTTGAAGTTTATTAAGAATATTTGTAATTTTATGTTGGACGAAAAGTTAATAGCTAATTTATGTGCTTTGGCGAAAAAAGATAGAGAGACCCATCGCAGTGTAAACCACTTTTAAAAGATTAGCATGTTTGCAAAGCATATGGCGAAGAATTAGGTAACTTAGACCAAGCCAATTAGGGTTTGCTGTATTGAATGCGACTCACTGCTTGATACTATACAGGGTGTGTCTCGACGATAGCATGTTAGACGAATAATGAGAACGAAAAAACCGTTTCAGCTGAAAACTTATACAAATCAACATGGTTTACTTACTGAAAATATTTCCGTGGCTGTTTCACTTCCGGTTGTGCCGGAAGTGGATACCAATTTAGTTATTTTAAATACAGTGCTCCAATTTTTATTTTATTTTTGGTTATCACCCATGTCTTCTACTACCAGGTTTGGCCTACTTATCTCTTACCATTGTTAAGAAAAAAATAATTAGAGGCGTTAGCAACGAAAATTTGAATTTACTGAAAAATTAATATTTCATAAAACATAAAAGGCAGATAAGCGAAACTTGTACAACGATTAGACATGGTATTGGACTATGTTTTCAGTATTAGACATTTTTGAAATTTATTTGTAGGTGAGGTCCAGGAGTAAGGATAATTAAAATTGTTAAAAAGTCAATTTTTAAAATTTCAAGTGAATGCTCTTACATTCTTATTCGATGCAGATTTTAATTACCTATCCGCTGATATATCATATTTCTATACCGAAATTGAATGACTTTCGTGCTATCTGCTTTTTTTCTACTCAACTGATCAGTTGGAAACAGAGTTGAGTGTTTTTTTATGTAGATGACGGGACTATTTGTGGTGACACATAGCAAGTAATGAGGGATTTGAAGTTAATTATTAACGAGGTAAAGAAGATTGGATTAGAAATCAATCCCTCCAAATTCAAATTGTACTTTTGCTCAGAGAGAGTACTTTGTGTGATTGATGATTTTGAGTTTCACCTGGAATACGTATTATATTAAATTTAAATATTACTCCCCTTGGTCCCCACATACTGAACAGGCGTTAAAAGGAACTATAGAGATGAAGGCTGAAGAATTGCTTTTTGAACGGGTTTGTTTTTTTTTAAGTTTCTTTCCTCTTAAACACTATCTAGCAGTCCCAAAGTTAAAATATTTAATATTGACTTCACCGAGATCTTTATACCCTGACTTGATTAGAAGACTTGACAAAGGTATTAGGTCGGCAATGAAAGGTATTACTGACTCTCATTTTACTAAGAGACAATGGATTGTTGCAGTTTACCTACTAGAGATGGTATGCGTTCGGTACGACAAGACGTGTTTTTAATTCGCTCTGAAATTAGTAGTGTTTTGTGATATTATGTGATTATGTGATAAATGTTTAAGTACAGTTTTAATATTCAGTTTTAGTGTACATAAAAAATAGTGATAGTCATATGAAAAGTACGCATAAGAACAGATAAGAAATAAAAATAACGTTATTGAATTTATCGGTTATCAACAGTACGGAATTTAATAAAAGGACATTAAAGAATTACAGTGTTATTTGCAATTAAATTAAAGAAGTGAAATTAAAAGAAGGAGATTTAATTTAATGATTCTGATAGAGTAATTATTACTGTACGAAAAGGTCCGACTCAGAAGGTACGGGATCTGAGACGAGAAAAAGACGGAAAGAAGAGGAATTATGTCAAATATTTAGAAAATCGCAAAGAATAGGCAGATCGCCGAAAAAGAAGGAAATAATCCGGAAGGAAGTAGAGCTAGTGTTGGCAAAGAAGAAAAGGAACGAAGAGGAATAAGAGAGTTACGCGAATAGATGTTAAAAGAAATAAGAAGCATAAAAGTAGAGCAAGAAAATGCGAACAAAAAGATGAAGGAGATCAAGAAAAGAATTAAATAGGATGAATGACAAATGGGAAGAAAAATTTAAGAAAATGGAGGATAGAATAGAGAGTCTAGAGAAGAGAATGGAAAAATGGAAAGAGATACAAAAAAAGAATTTAGTGATAAAAGGATTGGAGGTGTAGGAGGAAAGAGGGAAATAAAAACCAGGTGGAGGACATGTTGAGAAGCAAGATGGGACTGAAAGAAAAGATAGAAGAGGCGATAGAGAAAAAGAAAGGGATTGTGTTAATAAAGGCAAGAAGTGTAGAAGAGAAAATAAATATTTTAAGAAACAAAAAGAAATTGAGAGGGACGAAGATATACATTGATGAAGATATCACGAAGAAATAAAGAGAGATGCAAGGATACATAAGGACAGAAACAAAAAAGCTGGAAAGAGAAGGGAGGAGGGTAATAGTGGGGTATTTGAAAATGTGGGTGGAAGGTGAACAAAGAAGATGGAAGGAGGAAGAAGGAAAACTAGTTGAGTGGGGTCTAACAAAATAAAGGTGAAGGGGGTAAAGGAGGGAGGGAAAGAAATAGAGAAGAAAGGGAAGAAAGAAAAATTAAATCAGCAAAAAGGAGAAATAATATATTATTTTGGAATGTTGCAGGGGTAAAAAATAAAGGGGGAGAGTTTTGGGATTTTGTAAAAAAGTTTGGAATGATTGGACTAGTAGAGACATGGTTAGAAGAGAAGGACTGGGGAACATGGAGTGAAAGATTGCCGGAAGCGTACAAATGGAAAGTGCAATTTGCGGAGAGGTCTAAAAGAAGGGTAGGGCAAAAGGGGTATAATCACGTGGGGTAAAAATGAATAGAAAAGTGAAGAAACAGAAGGGCAGGAAAAGCAAGGTGTTGTAAAAAGACAGATAATTACTGAGGAAGGAGAGAAATATGTAATTATTACGGTGTATGGAAAAGAAATGGAAGAAACAAGGAAAAATATAAAAAAGTGTTAGGAGGGAGAGAAGGAAAAAATATAGGAGGGGATTTTAACGCAAAATGGAAGAGGAAGATGGAATGATAGTCAACGGAGAAAAAAGAAAGAGAACATTAATGGACAAAAAATAAATGGACAAGGAAGAAAATTGTTAGAAATGTGTGAAAAAAGAGGATGGACAATTCTAAATAGAAATATGGAGGAAGGGGGGAGGGAAGATTACACATATATAAGTGAAAAGCCAATCGGTAATTGACTATGTGATAATTAATGAAAAAGTAAAGAGGACATTGAAATGTTAAAATTGGTGAAGAGGTGGAGTCAGATCACCAACCATTAAAAGTGATATTAGAAGAGGAAAGGAATGTGGAGGGCATGGAAGATGGGGAGGAGTGGAGAGAAAAGAAAATATGGACAGAAGAGGTTATAAAAGGTATAAAGAGAAAATGGAGGAAGAAACGGAAAAACAGGAGATGTAAATGAAGATATAGAAAGGATAACAGAAAAATGGATTTGGCAGCAGAAAAGAGAAAATACAAAATAAGAAAAAAAACTGGAAAAGGCAAGGATTGGTGGAATGCAGAGTGTGAGAAGGAGAAAAGGAAGAAAGAAATGAAAAAGGGGAAGATATAGGAATATAAAAGATAAAACAAAATTTAAAGAAAAATGTAAAAAAGAAGAATATAAGGAACAGTTAGAGAAAAGGATAGAAGAAATAAAAATGAAAGACAAGCATGGGAATTTATAAACAGAAGTAGAACGCAAAAAGGACGGGAGTAAAGATAGATGCAGAAAAATGGGAAATTAACTGTATTGATCTGTTAGGAGGTAAGGAAGAAAAAGTAATAGACAAAGGAGAGAGAAGGAAGAAAGCAAGGAACAGAGAATGGGGAATAACTAAAGAAGAAATGGATAGAACAATACAGAAAATGAAGAAAGGAAAAGCAGAAGGGATGGAACACAAGGAGAACAATGGAGATACACTGGAGAAAAAATGAGGAAACACTTAAGAAGAATATATGAAAGTATATGGGAAGGAGAAGGAATTCCAAATAAATGAAAAGAGGCCATAATATGTCCTGTATATAAAGGAGAAAAAAAAACGAAGCGAAAAACTACAGAGGAGTGAGCCTGACAAATGTGGGATATAAGGTTTATGCAGAAATAACGAGGAAAAGATTAGAAAAGAAAATAGCAGAGAAAAGAATTATCTCGGACTGTCAAGCCGTATTCAGAAAAGGAAGAAGGACAATAGATAATATATACATTCTAAAGCACATGATCAATAAAGAAATTTCGAAAAAAGGAGGGAGAATGTATGGAATGTTTATTGACATCAAAGCAGCGTTCGATTATGTGGATAGAAAGTTATTATGGAAAATTATGGAGGAAATAGGGATAAATGTAGAAACTAAGGATGCAATTGAGGAAATATATGAAGAAACAAAATGTAGAACAAGGGTAGGCAGAAAGTTGGGACGAGAATTTTGGACGGAAATAAGATTAAAACAGGGATGCCTATTAAACCCCAATCTGTTCTCAATATACATACGAGATTTAGAGGAAGAACTAGAGAAGCATCAGGTGGGAGAAGTAATAGGAAGAAAAAGGTATGGGTGCTGGCGTACGCAGATGATATAGTGGCAGTAGCAAAGAATGGAGAAGAAATGGGAAGGGTGATTAAAGTTTTAAAAGATACTTAGAGGGAAAGAAGCTACAAGCAAATGTTGAAAAAACAAAATAATTGAATTTAAAAGAGAAAGGGAAGACGGAAATAAGAGAAATGGTGGTGGGGAGAGAAAGAAATAGAGAAAGTGGACAATTACAGGTACCTAGGTTATAACATTAGGTATGATAATAAAGATGAAGACCATATAAGAGAACTCGGACAGAAAGGAAACAAAATAGTAGGACAAGTTTGGGGATAGGTGAAAGGACATTTAGGAAGGATTTAGAGAAATAGTGTGATTTTATATGAAGCAGAGATTTGGGGATGGAAGGAATGGGAACTATTAGAAAGGACACAGGAGAAATATTGGAAGTGGACGTTAGGGCTGGATAAGGAGACATCTGGTTATATAGTGGAAGAAGAAATGAAATTAGAAAAAATACGGATAGAAACTGGAAAGAGCGTTGAGATTCGAAGAAAGGATGGAAAACAGGAAGAACAATGAACTTTTATATGAATGTTGGAAAGAAGTGGAGGCACAGAAAATTAGTTACGGGAAAGATGAAAGGAAAAATATTATGAAAGGTGTGGATATGCGAGAGAGGAGATAAGAAGTTTGAGACAGGAAGGAAGATATATGGAAAAGGAAATAATAACGAGAGATATAGACACGCAAATGCAAGAAAGAAGAGCAAAATAAAAGAAGGAAAATACAACGAGAAATATGGACAATTAATAACGGAAGAGTGCCAAAATACATAATGGAGGGAAAATCGATGAAAAAAAAAAGGATAGCAAGGTTTAGAACAGGAAATGACGAAAGGGAGAATAAATACTGGTTGGAGGATGAAGAGAGGATATGTAGATTGTGTGGGGATGGATGGATGGGTGCTATTGGGTGAGAAAGGAGAGGGTTATAATGGATGAAGGAAGTGATGGAGAGAAGAAAAAGGATGGACGAGAGGAAAAGAAAGATAATGAAGATAAAGGGATAAAGATGAAGGAGAAGAAAAAGAAGATTTTGTTAAGGAAAGAAGATGAAAGATGTTTAGAAAAGAAGAGACAGGAGAGTTAATTTTGTTAAATAATAATATTGTTAGTTTGGTAGTTAGAAAATGTATGGTTTTAGGTTTATATTTATATAGAAAACCGAATTCTTTTGTTAATTGTGTAAAAGACAAAATAAATAAGATTCAATTCAATTCCACCTATTAGAGATGAAGGATTGGGATTTTGAAGAATGTCAGATCTTTCCTTACATAATTTGTATCTGTATCTATTTGTATCGGCGATGTTGGTCTTGACTTACCACATATACCCTTTAATACAGGACATTACTCAAGAGTACCTTTTACATCGATGCTGAAGGTTTGTGGAAAACACTGGTAGATTCTAAGTAACCTACCATTCCCTTAATTCCGAAGAATTTGGACAATGTGATAGTTCTCAAACAACTTCATCTCAAATTTAATTCAAATTAGAAGAATCCAGATTTTATGCATCTTCAAGGAAAGAAGTCTGCGCTTGGTTAAATGCACTTCCTTTAAAAAATATAGGTACTCTTCTAGATAATAATGTTTTTAGGATTTCCATCTATTTGATGTTAGGTTCTAAAACTTGCCAAAAATAAAGTTTTGGACTAAACTGTGGAAAGGTTCAAGGAAGTCGGTTTTGAATGAAATCATGAAGTAAGCTTTATCTTCTGCCTAGTTATTCATAAAACTGAAATCAGCAGCAATTTTTAGAGATGATGTACGATACCCGGATGGAATTACTGTAATTCCATGGTTTCGTGGAAAATGTCTAGTCTGGGATGTGACCTGCGTTAACATTTTAGCACAGTTTTATTTAAATAAGTCCAGCAAAGGCCTTGGCATAGTTGCTGAATTTGCAGCGAATAGAAAAATTAAAACGTATCAGTCAAGATTATATTTTTTTGCCACGAAGCTTAGAATGTACGGGTCCAAAGTAATACCAAGCTAAGGAATACCTTATCCAAAGACTAAGTTATGAAGACAATTCCTTCTTTATCTCCAATTAACAATCTATTTTTTCTTTAGCTAATTGTATGTATTATAAACTTATAAGCTAAACGTAATTAATGTAATTTAATATAATAAATACAGTGGTGATTGTATAAATGATAATTTATTACATATAATTACACTTGATATACTGAATAATAAATAATCTTTGCATTAGCTTTAGAATTCGTTAAATTAATCGTATACATTGATGTCAGAGTTAAATGCCGTTTCTATGGGCGTAAAACTAAAACTTAATAAAATTATATTCCATGTCAACATTTCAAACAATGTATGGTGTATTCGTATTAGAACCGTATCAGTATGCGAAAAGATTTTATTTTTCAAGGCAATTTAATTGCCAAAATTATAAACTATGGACTAAAATCTTTTATTTGTAGGTGCAATTTTTAAATTACCATTGTCTCTAAAACCGAATGCTGTGTTGGCTTTTTCTTGTTTAAAAAAAATTGAAAAATTTTACGGATCTAAAGAAACAACATTATAACACTATACAGGTCTGGGACATCATACATAACACTTACTTCATAATACACTAATGAAAATGTATCCGTTCATTAAAAGTTTATTGGGATGTAATTTAGAAACGCTTTTAAAATTGTGGGGTGTACTTCTTTCTAAAACATTTTCAACAGTTCCGGTTTAACCAGAAGTTGCTGTGAACTTGAAATTTTAAATAGAAAGTCTTATATATTATTTCATTTTTAGATTCGGCTTAAATTTCTAAACGAATTTTATGTATAATGTCTTATATCTATATCTAACCGTTTTTGAGAATTTTGACTATGAATAAAAAAACGTGCCTCCAGCGTAACCAGTTTTAGAATAACATATTTCATTAGTTTTTGAAAATTTTGATCCTCGTGTTTGGTAAAATGTTGAAAAGGCTCCTAAGTTTAGTTTTTTTGTATTATTCGTTGCTGTATACTTTTATACAAAGTATTCAACATTCCGTAGCAAACATTCGCATTTTTAACGCCATTTTTTTTAAATGGGACATCCTGTAACTTGAGATGTTATCAAGTCCATGACTTAATTTTGTATCAATCTTATCATTTTCGGGACAATTAGGTCTTTTTGAAACGATTGAATTTAAGCGGCTAAACTTTATACCTCCGCGTCGTTAACTATGGGAAAACAATTATTGTTTTCCTCTCAAACACGACAAATAATGCAACCCTTACTAGTCTCACAAAGCCTCAATTGCAATTGAGTTTCTATGTAATAATTCAAACAATTTTACACAACGTTCTTTAAAAAGCTTAAAGAACAATCTTTTTTTTTAGTTTTTCTACAAACAAACACTATTATTAAATTCACAATTATCTAATAAACATTTTTAAATGTAAAGCATGATATAAAAATTATATTAGAGTAATTTTGGTTGAATATTTACTAGTGTTATGGAATTTTTATTACTATTTGTGTGACCGTTATTTCGCAAATGGATATCGAATGAAGGCAAGCAAACTGCCTTTAAGAAATATCTGCAAATATCCAGTCAGTATCAGATGATTATAAAAATAAACACATGTTATCAATAAATTTTTGATTAAAAACTACATTGAGTTTATTGCTTTACATTGTTAACGGAAAAATAATAGATATTATCTTTATGTGAAAAGCAACCCTAAGTTTAGACTTTAATATCACTATTACAGGAAATTTATGTAAAACCTATAAAAGTGGCATTTATACATGAAACAATTTAAAAAAATATATTACTCCTCAAATGTTTCCATGAACTGATACCAATAGATTATGTTAATTGATGTTAACACTTGCCTCGAAAACTAATTATTAGTTTTGTCATTACTGTAACAGTTGATTAATGCTATTAGTAAATTGAAGTTGCACGCTATTGAGAGTTGGGTATGGCAGAATGGGCGGAAATGCGTTCATGCGTGTACATGTTAAAACATACTGATAAAACATCTACTAGTAGTATTGATTCTCCACATTATATCAATCTTATCATGCAACGGAAATTTAGAAAACAGTTGTCGCGTTAAATCCTTGTATTATAGATACCTACCAATATAATTGGAAAGTAACTAAAGTAAAAGATTTTATTTATTTTTAATTATAAATTGACAATTTTAATTTTACGTTAATTTTTGATAAATTAAAAGTCTGTACCAACTAAAATTGAAATGAATTCTTTTTTGAGCAAATTTTTCTTTCGGTTAAAAATTCGATAATGCGGTTCTAAGGCGTACAGTAATTGCACGATTAGTTCACGTGATACAGGGATAATGGAAAAACATTCACTCTACAAAGAATTAATTGAAGACAGTTCTAAAAGATTTACTCTTACTTTAAATCTATTATTGATCACATATACGTTCCCAGAATTGATAATTGGCAACGGCGTTAATCACACACACTGACGCTGTTTTAGAAAAAAAAAAAATAAAAATCTGAGTTGTTACGTATAACAGAAATATATATTGCATTAAGTAATTAATGGGAGTAAACCAATGTCGGTTTTAATAAATTAACAAATTCACAAAGCGTATTCTTTATTAATTCATTCATTTTCAACGTTTTATACAACTTTTCCGGGAGCGGTTGAAGTGACAGGTTATTTAAAATGTGTTTAAAATATAGCACTACGATGCCTAGGCGTGTAAAACCCAAAGTATTTAAGATAATATATCTCGTTTCCGAATTTATGAAAACATTATTTATGGTAGAAAGATATATTGCAAAATTAGAATTTAGTGTAGAAACAACCGAATAATAAATGTATTTTGTTAGAAAAATGTTATTGCGCTAAGCAAAAGCGTAATGAACGCTGCAAGAAAGTACGACATTACATTGGATAGTTGCTTATTGTAACTTACGATTGCAGTTAATGTTATTTGTAAGTGGATAACATTTTCTTGAACATTAAATTTATATCTTAGTAGTCTTTGTCATATGTCATATGATATACTCCAGAAAGTAGTGCACTACAATAGTTGTTGGGCGACCTAGTTTAAAAATTAAAAAGTAAAGTTTACTAAATTTTTTTTACGTTATATTATAATTTATAATAAATTATTAACTTACTATGATACTAACTTTTATAAAAATTCACGATTAGAACCATTAGAAATGCGGCTTTATACGGACATATCAAAGTTTACCATGAATAAGATACATATTCAGAACCAATAGAAATGCATGATTATAAAACAATATTTTTATAGCTGAGTGGGCATGGGGAAAATGCACACAAAATCGGTTTTTGATAAATATTATCTGGTTAATGCATACTACAAAAAAATCTTTTTGTAAAGCCAGAAGCCAGATTTTTTAATTTTCCATGTCTATCGCGTCGTCATGCGAATGCGATTAGATTAGATTTCCGGTTTGAATCGCGAAAAATAAATCTTTTTAAATCTATATATTCGATATCATGTTTGTGTATACACACCATTGTTTATGATTGTATTCTGCGTTATTACAATTTAACAAAAATGAGATTAAATATCAAAAGAAGTTTGATGAAAATCGGATATCATGTTTACATTCGAGCCACTCCCGTTACCTGGCCGGGTTTAAAGATTCAAGTTGCAATAAATTTATAGAATATTGTATGTTCCTATAAATTTTTAAACGCTACGAGTTTTTTTAACAACGTAAATGTACCAAACATATAGTAATCGAGCTAAAATTAGACCAGTGATAATTGCAAAGTCTCTAACAAGACCTATTTACGCGAGTTTCGCCCAATGAAGCTAATCAGCGTTTTCCGTAAATTTATTTCAAAGATCTGCGTGCTACCACAATGACTAACTTATTTTATATTAACGGATTTGTTAAAAAAACCATCCTCACAAAACCTTATAAATTTTACTGAGCTGAATTACTGTACAAAGGTTAATCTTCCTTCAAAACTGTAAAGAATAACTTCTTACATTTTGTAGAAATTTTGAATAAATTCCTGTAGCTATTTACAGTTTTTGTTTTTGTCAATGTATCTTCTAAACTGAAAGTTCTGAAATTCGCGTTTGAAATAGGTTTAAACTTTTTTCTTTGGTAGACCTTTTTTATTTTTCTGATAATATTTTTTATGATAAAAGCATTAACGTTTATAGATCTGGAAGTAAAGTCATCGCTAATGAAAATGGATGTGTCCAGGTAGAAATTGTAGGGTGTGGTCACAGTCTAAGGGAAAAAAACCCTAATTATGATTGTGCAATAAACATTTTAATCGTCCAGATAAACAAGTAAATATTTACAATAATGACACTGCTATAAAAGGTTTTTTTCAATGTTCTTGAGCACCAATTAAATGCAAAGAATAAGTCAAGGTTTTTTTGTCAAAACCCGACAGTTCTATTGTTGAATTTTCGACATAGTTTGAAAACATTAATTAAAGATCATATTTATTTTGACTTTTCAACTTTAGAAAAAGCCTTATTGAGGTAATATTGTAACCACAGACATGATTTCGAGATTGGCAAATGTTTATGTAAGTGCAGATTCAAATGTGTAATAGATTTAATTGTTCCACTCTGTTAATGCAGATCAATTGTGCAGCTACCTTTTAATATGGCAACTATTCGTCCAAATCGAGCACAATATTTTGTTGTAGAATAAACTATAAATAAATGCAGCTCTGTGAAGTATATTTGCGTCCGCTCTACAAATTGTTTCAGCAAGTTCTTTTGTAAATCGAAAAGGTATCGAAAGTTCTTAAAATTTGTGAACGTATAAGTACATTATAATGCTAACAAAATGACTTTCAGAAAAACTCAATTAAGGGAGAATTTGATCCGTGTATTTTTTTTTCAAATACGACTAGAAAACGACTCATAACTAGTTCTTTGGGCAATAAATACCATAAATTTTTTTCTCTCTAAATTCAATTAAACCAATTTTGATTACTCGATATCGGCTTATAGAATTTTCTAGAAGATTGGTACGTAGTCAATAAACTATGTTGTCGGTAATGTTTAGTAAAATAACTATATGGTATAATTTGTTTCAAAGTGCATTAATTAACTTGTCAATAAATTCATTATGAATGTGTAATAAGTATATAGATGCGTGAAGTTAGTGCAGATCACCGTACCATTTATTTTTAGAACGCAAATAACGCGAGTGGTCAGCTTCTTCGGAGGTCCTTCAGTCTCCGATGTTGGATGTAGACTGTGTATTTCAAACATGAGAGATGGAAGAACATCTGAAGAAGCTGACCACTTGCGTTAGAGAAACTTTAGGAAGTAATTCCAGCAACCACGACTTTTAGACCCAAATCTAGACGACACTAGTTTTCAAACAGTTCGCGAAAGCCGAAACCAATTTGTCATTTTTTGTAGTTTTTCGAGCACCACTGGCTAACTTTTATAAGTTCATACAATTTTATTAGTGTCACGGCAATGTGGGGTTCTGTAAAAAATGTTTTTTTAATTCTTTTCCACTTAAATAAACTTAACCGATACAAGCACTACTTTTGAAAGGTTGGCATGGAAGTAAATGTTTTTACATAACGACCGTTAGAAATATTTAATTAGCCACATCCAGAATTTTGGTTCTATGTTATTTAATTTGAGTATATAGAAATGTCAATGTATACAGGGTGTCCCACCACTAACGGCACCGAATTTCACGTCACAGTCTTTATTTATTTCGAATTCATTCGAATGGAATATTATGTAGGTTGATAAGAACTACAAACTGAAATTATTTTCAAATATACAGGATTGATTATCTTGCTTCTCTCAAATAGAACACTTTAGTTAACAAAAACAAAACAACTAAATACCAAAGGTGCTAAATTACAACAAATTATTAAAAAAAATTAATAAATTAACATAAAGCAATAATTGAGATGAATGCCACCTTCATATATCACACTTTTGACAATGTCATACATACTAGATTGTGTTGGAATTTTTCATGTTAATGTAGATACAACGTTTATAATCATAAAAGTGTAATTATCACCAAAACCACTGCGCTTGGGTAAGAGATCCATACTATATGAAAGAAAATTACTTTCTCTATGAGATGAGCCAACAAAATACAGAACTATTAGAGATAAGTAAGATAACCTACTTTGAATGTATTGATAATAACATTTAAATTTGTGAACACTCTCTAAAGTATTCCGAAATCTTGAATCCAGTGGTTGATGAAGCGATATATTATTAATCGGAATCCAGTGAGTTTTTTCTTCGATTTCACGTTCACGTTGCAAATAATTTTTTTTAAAGGGACCTTGCATTTATCGAGAAATCAAAACATCTGAGGAACCGCAATAGCTAGGTATAGGGATCATTAAAGAAACTGGCTCTTATTTTTACCATGGAATTTGAAATCATCAAATATAGGGTGTTCCATAAGAAAAACTACTCTGATGTATATTTGAAAATAATTTCAGTTTATAGCTTTTATTAACCTACATAATATTTCATTCGAATTAATTCCAATTAAAAAAAAGACGCGGACGTGAAACTACGTGCCGTTAGTAGTGGGACACCCTGTACATTAAACGTCTTAATTATCTAAATATAAATGTGCTCAATAATGACGAACCTAATTCACTATTGCATATGGTTTCGTCAACATACTCTACAGCTTTGTACTGATATTAGTAGTGATGAAAAAAAACGGTTTTTTTTCTGTCTTGAAAAAAACATGAAAAAAAAACCATGAAAAAAAACACGTTTTTTTTCTGGCACATGTTTTTTTTCATAAGTAACCAAAGCTTAAAGTTCTAAAACCATTATCGTTTAATACGCTTTTGAAATTTATGTTACATACCAATCTTATTTTTAAAACCACTATAGATAGTGGCTAGGTTACGCGAGAGGGAATCCCCGTTCCTCGTTGTTTGGTTTATTCCTCGCAATTGAATGTAGTTCAACTTTAGATGTGAGTGAGAGCGAAAGTTTTCTTATTGTGTTCAATGGTGATTATAAAATATAGTTATGCCAAAACGAGTCGGATCTGGTCGAAAGGCTTCGATCGTAGCAAAGCTATTTAATGATATAATCTCAACATCTAAAATTAGCAAGGTAGAATGTACATTCTGCTCAAAACACATTACAAAAAACGGCACATGAATGTCAAAGCACATACTCAAATGTATGAAATGTCCAAACTCTGTGAAAGAAAAATTCAAAAAATCTGCGAGAGCAACACTTTCAGAGGAAATTGGAGAAAACGTAAGTAAAAGTTGTTCATAATGTTAACGACCTATTATTATTAAAGTCAGGTTAAACATCTATTCATGGTTTAGTTTTCCAGCGGTAAAAAGCATACCTACTTATACATTATTATCTAGTAATCTACATAACGTCTGAATGGGCACATTATAAAATTCCTACTAATATTATAAATGCCAAAGTAAGTCTGTCTGTCTGTTACGCTTTCACGGCTAAACTACTGAACCGATTTTGATGAAATTTGGTACAGAGGTAAAGAACACTTAGGGAAAGAACATAGGTTACCTTTTCCTCCATTTGCGCGATATAACGTGTAGTCCACAAGGGCGAAGCTGCGGGCGGAAAGCTAGTTCCTACTATATAATATTATAAATGCGAAAGTAAGTCTGTCTGTCAGTTACGCTTTCACGGCTAAACTACTGAACCGATTTTGATGAAATTTGGTACAGAGGTAGAGAAGACCTAGGAAAGAACATAGGCTACCTTTTCCCCATTTCCAGGCGGAAAGCTAGTATATTATAAAATGTTATATAAGCACGGAAAATTTTTCGTGGAATTTTTAACTTCCCGCTAAGAAAATTGAAAATTTTCAAAAATCGGGAAATTATTGATTTTACCCCGTTTCTCCAAAATCGAGTTTTCATCTCTACTCGGTTCTACCTTTGCATGGGTAAAAGAGTCATCAATTCGTATGCGCCCTTTTATCTTTTGGCACGCGATATATTTAATTGCCGTCTTAAATATGTGATTAAAACTGTAATTTTTTTATTCTAGAAGCATCCAGCAGTGCAAGTACATCCACGTCCGCTAAGTTGAAGACATCCGCTATAACATCATTTATAGACAAGATGAACCCGGAAGACCAAGACAAAGCAGATGAACTACTCAGTAGAGCAATTTATGCGAGCAGAGCACCCCTGAGCATCATGGATAATCCGTGCTGGAAAGAATTGTTTTCGTTTCTTCGACCTGCTTACAAAATACCTTCAAGATACATGGTGTCAGGTCCCTTTTGGAAAGAGAATACAAAATGTATCAACAATGGTGGCTGAAGCAATTGCTGCTTCTAATTCAGTCGGACTGGCTGCAGATGGCTGGAGCAACATCAGAAATGAATCTATTGTCAATTTTGTTGTTACTACGCCTAAACCATTTTTATATAAAGTTTTACCGACCGGAAAATCCTCTCACACTGCCGAATATATGGCTCACGAAATCAGCTGTGTGATTGATGAAATAGGACAACAAAAGATATTTGGCCTTGTGACCGATAATGCAGCGAATATGAAGGCAACTTGGAAACTGCTTAAAGCGAAATATGAAAAGACAAACCTATTTACGTATGGCTGCCTAGCCCACTGTATCCAACTAATATTTAATGATATGAGAGACTTACCATCTTTGAACACTCTGACAGCGAATGCTATAGCTTGTATCAAGGCCATTAAATACTCTGGCAAGCTTAATGCAGCCTTTATAGAAAAACAATTAACCACTGGTGTCAAAATAAGTCTTAAACTTCCAGTAAAAACTCGCTGGGGTTCACTAGTTTCTTGCTTAGAGAGTTTAAAACAAAATAAACACAATATTAGAGCAATGGCGATTGAGGAAGATCTTTCAGATGCCTTAAGTAAGGTTAACACAGTAAAGAAATTATTGTTAAGCGATGACTTTTGGAAAAAGGTGTCAGGGTTCAGTAGTTTACTGAAACCTATATCGGACACTATAAAAATTGTGGAAAGTGACACTCCTCAGCTGTCCCATGTTTTAAGTTTATATAAAAAATGGAAGATGAAGTTATAGCCAAGATGGACGAAAGCTCCTTGACGTTAGCAGAGATAAGAAAAGTTAAAGAAATATTAAAAGATAGAAAAGAATACGCAATATATGACGTACATAAAATTGCCAACTTGTTAGATCCTCGGTTCAAAGGGTGCGATCTAACACCAGATGATGAAACTTTTGCCACCGAACAAATTTATAATACTGCAGTAAAATTCCTGATGTCAAAGAAGATACGGTTCTGGCAGAACTTGCAAATTATATTGCAAAAGAAGATTTTTTCAAAAACGTTTCTTTGGTCTTCAGTGAACAAACTTACTCCTATAGCTTGGTGGGCAGGACTTTGCAAATCGACTGCCTTATCAAAAGTAGCCATCAGAATTCTAACCCTTCCAACTACATCGGCAGCAGTTCATTCAGCACTTATAGTGATATTCATTCCAAAAACGGAACAGATTGACAAATGACAGAGCCAGTAAAATTGTGTATATTGCTCACAATTTAAAATTGCAATGTCAAAATCTTTTACCTACTATTGTTGAAGTGCAAGAAAAACCAGGAATAGAAAATGTAATCGATTTAGAGGAGACAGAAAATGAAACAGAAAATACCGATACCGACCGAACTAGTGTTGGTAGTGAGCCGAGTGAGCGTGACACTGACGAAGAGACAGATTAAAATTTTGTTACGAATATTTATCGATGTTATTATTTTGTTTATGTAAGACGTTATATTATGACTAAGATTTATTATGTAAGGTTTAAGTTCCATTAATAAAACAACAATTTTCAAAATATTGTTTTTCTGAAAAAACCATATTTAGAAAAAACAAGGGTGCCAGGTTTTTTTCATGTTTTTTCATAAAAGTTGAAAAAAAAACATTTTTTTTTTTTCAATTTACAACCCTAGATATTAGGCACCATTATTACCTTACATCACAATAAAATCGTAGGCTTAAATTAAATTGGTTATGATAATAGTGTATGCAATTCACATTTCATGACTAGTAACACTTACTTAATTAAGATCATATGGATTGTAACAATTGTTAGAAAGGAGAAATCTGAATGTTGATACAAATTTCGTTCTGCGAACTTTCAGTAAGAATGGAACAATGTATAATTTTAAGTATTAAACGTCATTAAAGTAAATTCATCAGTGATTGTCGTGCATCTACTATCATGAAATTCAAATCAGAAATTTTTTGACAATATTTTAATTTAAAATCAAGTACCTACATATATAACTAAAATTTAAATCGAATTGTCAGCTGTAAAATCATTTTTTTAGATGTCAGTTTTTCAAACCCTCGACGTTCGTTCTAAACGTTCGTATTGGAAAACTACTTTATTACAATGGATTTACTTTTGTCTTGTTGGGAAGTTATAAGCTATATTTCCTAAAGCAACGCTGGAATGCCACAAGCTTTACAAGTGGATGAAACCGGGTGAAATAGTTGAAGTGTTTTTATCAAAATTTAATATTCTATGTTTTAGATGAAAAAGTTGGTACTGATGTAATATAAATTTTTGCTTTAAAATTTCTGTAGTGTTGTTTTGTATTAAACTAAAAGTATTTTACTTTTATTTTATTTATCGCCAGCGTTTTTCGGGCACTTTAAAGGTCTAATATTGGAATCAACTGTTGCTTTTCTAATTTTTTACACTTATTAACCCAAGATGAAGAAGGGACACTGAGTCGATTTTACAAACAAAACGTAAATTACTTGTGATTGATCTTGGGCCACTGAATTGGTAGTTTAAAAATGGCCGAACGTCAATATTCAAAAATGACAAGTGTCGCTTCTTTATCGTAGGTTAATATTCGTTGGCAGTAGTACTTAATTGAAACAAATACTGACGTTTCATTTACGTCTCACTTTTCAATTTTTGTCGAAAGTGACGCTCACATACGTCAACCTCAGCTGGCGGACTAGCGTTCGTTGTATTCGTTGCGTTATATGCTGCTTTCGAGCAACTTTCAGTTACAAAACGTTGTTTGTGATTGCCTGAATGCAAAAAAACATAATTATACATAAAAATAAATTATTTTAACAATATAAGTTTTACAATAATTGCCAATCTCAAAGGTGAGTATGCTGATGGTTATATGAAACTTTTATATACTCCAATAATAAGCAGTAGATAACGATGTAAACTCTTATTAATACAGTGAAACTGGATTAACGCAATTTATTAAGTTTAATATTTTTTATTTAATAAATGTTCAATGGTCATTTTGGTGAAGTGAGTAGAACGTAAAACAAAAAAATAAAGTTTTATCGTGTTTGTTTACAATTTTTATTCTAACAATATTCGTTTTTCTTGTAGATTAAAGTTTATTAACACATCGATACTAAATTACACAATTTATTATCAAAGTAACGCTAAAAACAAAAAAACTCAATTAACGTTATCTTAATTAAACACAAATCAATAAAAAAGGTTTAGTCACTTTTATTGTTTCTCAAATAATTATATTATATATATTCCTAGTGTTTTTTGTTGATATTTCTAATTTTTTTGTATGTTATTGAATTTTGGTATCAGGTGCTTATACATTTCATCATTCTCTATCTATTCGGTATAATAATATATAAGCACACAGAGCTGGACAATTATGCTTGGAAATATTTCATTCCTGTGACACAAAGGGCTTCATTATAGTGTTTGTGTTTCAGTACAATAAATTTTGCAACTCACTGTAATTTACAATTTACATGTTACCTGCAAAATTCTAGGAAATAATATAGTTCTGACTGATAAAAGTTACGCGTTTATATGATTAATTTTATAACTTTAATATAATATCCAATTTAGTCATAAAGAATAGTTAATTAAAAAAGGATTCTTACTATTTGTTTTTATTATGAAAATAACTTAATTATGAATTTTTGTGGATTATATGGAATGAAAATAATTTAAACATGCATCTTAAATTCTTGAAAAAGCTTAAAATATAAAGCAGAAAAGTCAGGATTAAAGAAAACTTCATTATTACAAAAATCATTTAAAATTAAAAAAATATATAAATTGACACAAAACCTTTTAAAATGGAACTTAGCTTTTTTTATGCTGAATGCTTAATTTTAAACTACTCACTCACTATCTAGTAGAAGGAACTGAAAAAGCATGATGATAAAAATTTTATTTTGATTTTTGCTACGTTTTAAGTGTGGAGTAAGATTCTTCTCTACCAAGAATTTCTCTAAGCAATACAATGAAGTACCAAAAAATGGATTTTAAAACTTTTAGTTTTTGATGTAATCTTAGAGTTTTGTACAATTAGATGATGACTGTGGAATAATATTAAAATTGTTAAAATAATGTTTGATGTTATCAAATTTTTGAGACGCTCACGGATATTCTACGTTATAAATAAAATAGAAACTGCAAAAACTGAATTTTTGTTTTAGTATTCAATTCCAGCAATTGTTTTCCCATACGAGCAATTTACTGAATGCCAACGCTAATGAATTGTTGTGCAACAACTCTCTTTGTTCGTCTAACATATAACAGATAGAAGACGATTTATAGAACAAAATAATACTCATTAATATCAATTAGTCAAGTTTAAAAGAAATTCGACTTTTATAATTTCTAAGCTAATTTCAAAGCTGTTTTCATTGATTTTTTTTAAATCCTTCTTGATTATTAAAGTACGAGTATTTATATAAATTAGGAATAATGTACTCGCCTGCTTAAATACAAATGAGCAGAACCAAATAACACCGACAATTAGTATTGTAGCTGTGTGCGCAAACAAATCACAGGGTAATAAATTTTACTTTGAAATGAAAATATTCTTAATTATACCTCGATTTAAGATTTCAAACAGGTATTAACTTAAATTATTCTTAGTGCAAATATATTAAACTGTTTTATTCTGTTCACAAGTTTGTAACAAGAAAATTTAAATGTTTTCTGTAAATTGTTAGTCGCAAAAAATTATTCATTTTTTTCATTTAGAAGTTTTTTGAAATTTTATCATAACATAGATAAGTAAGATACCTAGTGAAATTCAATATAACAAACAGAAAAACATCAAAAATTTTACTCGGACACGTGTTTCAATAGCTAAGCTATCATATCATCAGCGAACCGATACTAAAATTAAAAACAATAGGAAGCTTATATACAGTGTGTCTAGTATAAAATGATGTACATGGGGATATTGGAAATCGTTGGAGATACAACGTTGGTTAAATGGGAGAAAAGTTACGCATTTATTTGCCCACAAATAATGTAGGTTTGTTTTAATTTAAATCAATACCGTTACATAGATACAAGGTAAAACAGGTAATTGTGCATTTTAGAAAAATTGCTATATTTTCTTTACTATAGAAGCTATGGTCATCAAATTTTTAGGATATGAGTTAGAGGACACGCCAAAGCTAAAAATGGTGCCAACAAATGTTTAGGCTTTCTATGTTGTGCACTGCCAAAATCAACTTTTGCTTGTTTTATGGGCGCCATATTGAATTTCCATGTATAACACATTTATGTTCCGTTAAGGTAAATCATGAAATATAACAAAATTATAATTTCAGAGTAGTAGGCTTTGATATTGCTATTTTAAAATAGATTTGAGTAATAATAGTGGAGGACCTTATAAAATTTGTGTTTGTAAATAACATTAAACGTTTTTCATTCCTACAACAAACACTAAAAAGAAGAAGCTACAGAATTTTAGCATCAGAGTAAAGGTTCAAATAATTGAACTTATCACTATTTAAAAATATTCATTTCAAACCCACAGTTTATTAACTAAACACAACTGACACTGACTAACAATTAATTCTACTTTTGACGGTTAGATTAACAATAGTAATATCAAAGCCTACTACCTTGAAATTTAAATTTTGTTATTTTTCACTATAATTTAACAACCAAACATGAATGTGTTATACATGGTTGAAGAGCATTTTAATGAGGATTTTGAAATTATAGAAATTCAATATGGCGCCGATAAGAAAAACAAAAGTTGAATTTGGCCGTGCACAATTATATTAGGTCTAAACAATTTCTGGCACTATTTTTAGCTTTGGCGTATCCTCTTACCCATATTCTCAAAATTTGATAACCATGCTTTATAATAAAGGAAATGTGGCGATTTTACACAATTTCCTGTTTTACCCTGTATCTATGTAACGGTATCGATTTAAATTAAAACAAACGTAGATTCTTTTTGGGCAGATAAATGCACAACTTTTCTTCCATTTAACCGACGTTGTATCTCCAACGGTTTTCAATATCCCCATGTACATCATTTTATACTGGACACACTGTATACTATCTGCGTGCCACGCATGGTTACACTTAATTGATTCCTATACCGGGTGATTCAGCTAACCCGTTCATTAGAAGTTTATGGACTTCCCGTTGAAATATTTGTTTAAAAATTTGGAATAGAAGATTTCTCAAAAGTTCTATTTAATTAAAATATTTCAGCTCTTCTAGCACTTTCGGTTACACCGGAAGTGGCTACCAACTTTCTTATTTTAAATATAATGATATTTTTTTTATATATTTGGATTCTACGCTAAAATCTGAGTTACTTTCATGTAGCACAACCTATATGAAAAATCAATAGTTTTTGAGATATTCTCATTTTTTGAGAAAAAATTGGTTTTGTAGTATTGTTTTCAAACGCTTGTCAATGATTGAAAAAGAAAGTTATAGTAGCAAAATTGGGCTATACTTAGGAGAACTGTTACGTTTTTAAATGATGTGTAATTTGACATCTCATTATTTACAGGGTGTTCAAAACGTTTGACTAAATCTGACTAACTTCAACTGTCCAAAAGTCAATTTTTTTAAATGGAACACCTTGTATCTTGTTGCTCTATGTGATGGAGAATTAAGTGGTCTTTCAATCTTCATAAGGGTTCCCTATACCTATCTGTTACCATTTTCCTGCTATTGATGTATTTACATTCGACACACAATATTTCTCTATTTTATTAAATAATTTCTGACTAGTGGCCTGTGGAAATTAAAACAATGTGCCTTATTTATCAAACTTGTAAACGTCGACGTGACACATTATACACGATATGGAAATCCACCAAGAATATTCGAATGAAGAACCAGTTCGTTTTTATTGTCTACCCTCTTAATTAATTCAATGTCGCCTACTCTATGGCCATTTTCAAGCATATGCGTGGCACTGGACCTATCTGTGCATGATATTTGACATGACTAAGTGCTCTTTAAAACGAGTTTTAATAGGTCTTGGTTTGCCCTATATATACTTGGTTACAACTTTACAATTTATTTTATATATTCCCGATTTATCACAATTTATTGGGTCTTTCAGATTGCCTAAAAGATTTTGCAAGTTGTTAGGCAATCTGAAAGACCCAACAGAAATGTGAAATATATTGATTATTATTATACTAAATTTACAACTATCGCTAATGGGGTTAAAACATTATAAAACTAAAATAATATTTCTTATAAGTAATTAAAAAAGAAGTAAAACGTTTTCACATGATTCTGTTGAGAGATTTAGTTTTTTTGATATTTCTAAAATAGTACTTATAGTATGGAATAAAAATTGTTACTACAGACTGCATTTATTGATACCATAAAAAGTTGAAGTAGTACCTAATCATGAAAATCTTATTGAAACCAAAATTTTTAATCAGAAACACTGTACACTAATAACAATAATTATTATATTAAGAGCGGGTACGTTAAAGTTTACAAATCATTAATTCTCTTCTATGAATTGTTGAAATAAGGCAACATTTTTATTACTATTAAAATAATGGCATGAAAAACATGACTTTTAATAAGTACTTAACCCCAAACCAATAATACTAACAACCAAAGTTTTTGAGAAATATATTCCAACAATTGAAAAATAAATTCAGCAATCTTGAAGTCTTTAAATGAAGTACTACGTAATCAAATCTACTTTAACAACCGTAAGTCAGAAAACAAGAACTACTGTTAAAGGGGTTGTGAAAATTTTAAAGAGTGAGAGGTCTCAGAGATATATATTAGAAAGTAAACTACCAGATTTAATTAGAATTTGTTGTTTTCTTCACTCGTATTCATTTAAACATTTGCGTTTTGTTAGTACCCATTCACATAAAATTATGAAATATAAAAGTTAGTTTGACTAGCTTTGACACTAAATAATTCATTTTCAAAACAATTGACAATTTGACAAATATTATTATAATGACAAGTTGTTATTTATTAATAAAAACAGTATTATGGAAATTGATTTAAAGTCTTATGTAATTAATGAATAAAATACCAATACCTACATGAAATAATCGATCCAATATTTATTTCTAAAATGATAAAGGAGTTTGATTAAGAATGAATACTTGAGGAAAGCAAAAAAATAAATTTAAAGAAAATTAATTATCTTAATGCAAGACAATGGAAACTACCTCAGTAAATAGAAATAGTTTTAATCATTTGATAAACTGAGCGCCAAGTGCTAACTTACGGAATGTATAAATTTACTTACATATATAATTAACTCTCTCCTTGCAAACTTATTTTTCACATTATTTGCTTCTTTTTAAGTGTCCCTTTTTAATTACGTTTAATCTCCACATTGTTAGAAACTTTTATCACTTCATTGCATTGATTGGAGGATTTACTCTCAGTCATTGAAAGAAATCGAATAGTTTTTTAAGGATACAATGAACAGAATATAATTATATAACTGCATACTAATGATTAATAAGCTCAACAAGTACAATTAGAAGGGTAAAGTACTTGCATAAAAGCAATTAGATTCAACTAGTAATAGTACAATTACTAAAACCATACATAAATTAAGTAGATGACTTTATTTTTGGTATATATATAATTAGTAGCGAGCATAAGAACAGTGTTTGTTTTAACAATAATGTTTAATTAACATAAAACAAGAAACGTTTTTAATTATTTTAAAAAGGTTATAATGGTTTGAAATAAAAGAGATAATAAGCGGTGGCACGTGAAACACGTGGTTAGCACACAAATGTCGCATAAGCTTTCAAGCATTAACACAACTGCGTCCAACATGTGTGGTGGAACATGGCCAAATGTAAAAAAGTAATAAACCAGTTAACGAGAGGGTTTTTTGTATGTTTCAATACACATATAACTTAATTTACATAAAACTATCTGCACTGGTGAAATAGGAGTACATTCGACAAAAGTTAATAAAAAACGTTATTATATTCGTGTAGCAAAATCTCTAGGGCATTTTGTGATCGACATCGACCAGTAAACCGTGACATTATTTAAAGTTAAAATTTGCTGTAAGTTTAAAAACGAGAAAAAACGCTTTTCACGTTTCAGTTATTTAGTTAAAACAAAACTGGAATAATAAAATACTGTTAAATTTAGTGAATTCAATGGAATGATTTTAAAACGTTCCATTCGCAATTAACTTTTATACAAGCAAATGCGTTTTTTTCGAAAATTTATACACCTAATTTGTATTTTAATAAATATTAAGCACAATTAGCTTTAAATTTTAAATATTATTAGTAAAGTACGGATTAAAAAAAAGTATTTTCCCTTTACGCTATTTATCACGTCTGAAGATAATTTCTTACATAAATCCGCAATGTCGCTTTCAAGCTGATAACGCAATTAAGAAGCTTAAAATTACCATGCTATGAGAGATCATTTTTTAACCGATACTTTGCTTATTTTAAAACCAATTTTTTTCAGAATCTACATTACGTTATTACTTACAATTTAATTTTATCAGTTGTATAATCCTGCAAGTTTTAAACTACTTATATATAATAAACTTCTCAAAATAAATTCAAATTTAAAGCTTAATACGTTTATCTGACAAAAGGAAATTGAAATATGATTAAGTTAGCGGTATTTTAGATTAAGAAACTTTCTTACAAATTATAAAGTAGAATATTAAATCGGACATTAAGAAGATGAATATAAATTCGACGTCTACGAAAAGACACCACCGAGTATTATTAAGTTCTCAAATTGCTTGGGAAAGATTGTTTCAAAATAACTTTGGAAGTGCACAAATAAGTTCACCTTAACACAACGTTATATAAAACTTTCCATGTTTTAAAAAAAAATGTTTAGTAAGATTTTACACCTTGTTTAAATTATAACAATAATTTATCTTCCTAGCCGCAATTACGAAACATTTACGCGTTTTTATAAACCATTTTAAAGGCAGATGAACTTTTAAGTAGTTCCCCATCTAAGTTAATGATTTTTTAAGTATCGAATTTCGTCCATTAATTTAATTTCAATCGAACTCTGAATAAACATAGAGAAGTTTACCGCAACAAAAACTAATATTTTGAAAGAATATTTATTTATACATTTTAAAAATTAGTTGTTGCAAGAGTATATATGCATGTGTACATATATAATATATATTGCTTTCTGCAAATATTGAAAGTTTTACATAAAATAAACAATCACTCAATACTAGCATTTGTTTATTTTAGGTCTACATCAATCTTTAGTATTGTACGAGAACATAGAGTGTTGTTTGTATACGTAGTGTTGTGAAAAATGTGATTTTAAAATAAATTTCTAAATTTATATTTAATGTTATAAATCCCTATTCATTTTTATTGTAATGTAGTAAGTAATGGATTTGTTTAGAAATATGCTGCCGCAGCTTTATTATGTTATATGTTATTTTAATGTAATAAATTCCGATTCATTTTTTATTTTTTGTAAATTAAAAATTATAAATATGCTTCCATGGCAGCTTTATGTTGCATATAGATAACGAATTACAAAACTCTTACTTTTGTTAGAAATAAAGCAAGTAATAAAATAAAATAAAAAAGTAAAAAAATAAGTGAACTAATAGTTCTTTATTGCGCACTATTTAGAATCATTTTGTTACGTGGTACATTTTAGAGAATAACTTTGGTTTTAAAAATTGCTTGTTATAGAATTTTTATTGTAAACAAATTTATGCAAGTCTCAAAAGGTTTGGAGAATGCAAACATAGTTTATACCACAACAAACTGCAGATCTAAGAACTAGGGTGTTAAGTTGTTCTATGTTCTCTATGTTATTATACGGAGTAGAGCTGTAGACCCCTATAGAAACTATGGAAAACGACTTAAGGTCGATTTTCATATGTCGATCGTGCACCGACTGTACACCTACCGTGTCGTTGTTATTGTAGATCAAAAAACTGTGCGTTCCATATGAAACGCACTAAAGAGCAAATTTGCATTTATACATAATGGACAGTGCTGCGACAGTGTTGCGGTCGTGTAGGATCCAGTCGTATTGATACCGATTTTCGACGACCTGAGCACAACCGGAGTATGATCGTAACACAGCATGGGTCATTATGTGAAAATCACTTTGAACCGTGTACTTGTCGCAACAGGTCCGTTTTTGTCATCATTTTGTACTCTTACCTATTGTGAAACTGATAGAATGGGAGAAAATATTAACGAAGAAAATTTAATAATACTCGTACAAGAACACGAGTGTTTATATAACCTAGCACATAGAGATTACGACAATAATTTGATTAAGGATAACATATGGAAAGATATTGCACGTAGCTTATCTGCAACAGGTAATTTTAGAATTTTACAGTTTTCATTGTGTTCACAAACATTGATTACAGTTGATGTTTGTAAAACAAATGGACGTTGTTACGGGGCTACTATAGGCGAGCTTTACAAAGACGGAAAACAAAAAGTGGCCAATCAGCAAAAAATGTAAAAAAATGGAGATTTGAAGCCCAGATGGAATTTTTGAAGCCTCACTTAGTGGAAAGAAAGTAAGTTTTAAATAGTGTATGTTTCTAGCAAACGGTTTGCATCTTGTTTAGCACTCATTCGAATTTACAATGTTCGCCAAATTCCTTACTGGCTGAAGAGATAGAAGACGACACGGAAAATCAAGAAGAGGATTATTCACAGTCGCAGGTAGAAGACGAATATTCAATTTCTAATGTGCCATCACCTACTTTGTCAGTTGAAGCGCGACAATCAACTTCAACAGAAACTACTACTTTTCGAAGTAGGATGCCAAAAACTGCAAGATTGTCATGTTCACCAAGCAATAACTCATCAAGGTATTCAAAAAGAAAATCACTAGCCGACACAGACAGCTTATCTGATACTTTGAGTAATTTCATTAAATTCAAACAGTCAGAATCCTCACAAAAAGCAATTATTAATACTGAAGCCACTATTCCAGCCAAAAAGCGAAATTTGCTTAATTTTTTTGACGACATAGCTGAAACAATTTTAAGTTTTCCGGAACTGGAACAAGCTGAAATAAAACGCGACATATTTACTTTAGTAAATAAAAGCAAATTGAGCTTCTTCGACGCGCAAAGGAGCCACCGTTACAGGAAACACAAAATTGTTATTATCCGCAAGTACATACGTATACGAGTTTTCCGCCTTCAACTATCCAGGAACATTCTGTATATAACGCAGAGTCTCATAAAAACAATAACGCTTATGTCATCCATAATTTATGTGGAGACAGTGGAGCAAACGTTTAAGTTTTTATTGTTTTGATTTTTATTGTTTTTGTATTTCTGTTTATCCATTATTCTTTATTGACATTTCATGTTTACATTATACAAATTAGTATTATTATAGCAATGAAATAAATATAATGTTTTTAATTTTGCCTTCCTCTTCTAATTGCGTCTAATTGCCATGGAACAGATCCAGTATTGCTACTGAAGTAGGATTTATATCTATCTCTTACACCTATTGCTTCGGCAGATGCATTAGCCCCATACTTTCTAAAATTTTTTAAGCCGCTTGGTTCATCTACATGGTCTTCGTCCTCAAATGTTGACGGTATTGTGTCATTTCTCAAAAATTATGTAAAGCGCATGTAGCAAGTACCACCTTGTCCACGTTTTCAGGTTTCATTTGGATTCTCTTATAAAATATTCTGAATTTTTGTACTAGAATGCCAAATGCATTCTCAACTACTCTTCTAGCCCTTGAAAGTCTATAGTTAAAAATTGACTTGGTTTCATCGTCCCCGATAGATTTTCCGGAGTAAGGACGTAACAAATAGTGCTTTAACTGAAACGCTTCGTCTCCGACAAGAACATAAGGCAACTTTTCGTTGTAATTTGGAAGTTGTTCGGGACCAGGTACATTTAAATTGTGATCCTCAAAACGTTTACCTAAGATACTGTGAGAAAAAGTCCTCCGTCGCTAGATTTTCCATATCCTCCTACATCCACAAGTATAAATTTGTAATTGGCATCAACAACGGCTAACAACACAACGGAGAATGTCTTTTGTAATTATAAAACAGCGAGCCGCTGTTTTGTGGAGCTATAATTTCGACGTGTTTGCCATCAATGGCACCGATGCAGTTAGGAAACTGCCACAAAGAAAAAATCTGAGGCAATCTTTTTCCACATTTTCTGTTGGTGTAGGTAGTTCCAATGGTGAAAGTCGTTTCCAAATTGATTCACATGTTGACATTATAATTGAATTTACCGCTGTAGGAGAGATTCGGAAACTAAAGCTAAGTGATAATTGAGAGTCACCGGAAGCCAAAAATCTGTAATGGAATAAATACATTTGTTAAACAAGTAAAAGATTCAAGTATTTTCCATATATCTACCTTAAACATAAAGCTAGCCTTTCTGCTGGTCCAATACTAGATCGCCACTTTGTATTTTGCCTCATTATATCACATTTCACTAAATTGAGTAGCACTTCAAATTTTTCCACACTCATTCGAAAGTATTTAAAAATTTTGTATGATCTTTCATTAGCCTGGGGAAAATTGTATGGAATTGGCCCTCCTCATTTCTTGCCAAATACAATTCATGGATCCAATATTGTTTACGACGCTTCCTCATTATCCTCCTTTTTCTCAAAATCTGTACACACGTTGCTATTATCACTAAATCTTCATCAGAAGAATCCATGCCTGTCGTTCGTATGGTAACAACTGTAGAAACTGTACTAAATGCCAAACGACATTGTTCGAGTATGGTCGCAGTCCAACCCTAAATGTGAAAAAGCACGCAACCCGCGACGGTCGTAGCACGGTAAGCACACAGTCGGTGCACAAACTCAAATATGAAAATCAGCCTTTATAGTTTGAGATGTGATGCAAATTATTATTAGCTTTACTTCCAAATTACGTTCTAATGTTGAAGTTTGTTTGTGTTATTTTTATAATTATACTGGGTGTTGATTTGACTACTCGGTAAAGCATTTTACATGTAAAATTTTGTCAATGAAATTTCCTGCTCCTGTCGCCAAAATACAAACAAACTGGTAATAGAGAAAAACCATCGGTAACATCCATTAGCGCAAAATAATTACGCACGAGGTGGCTTCCGTCGAGATGAACTTTCGTCGAGATACTTTGCGCGGAGGTAATTTCACGTCCAAGTGTCGGTGTTGAGATGGTAGCGCCTAAGTGGCTGCCTTGACATAAGGGGTATCGAATTATAGGATACTTGATTCGTGGAATTGAATTAACAAATACTACTCGACCTCAGATTTCGGGTCGGTTATTTTTAGGTTTTTTTCTCGTTTCACTCGATCTGAGCTTTAGTGGTATTGGTCCCGATAAAAATGTATTTTATTGGATATGAAACATGTATTTTTAGTAAATTATTGACTAATTGCCCTAATTGTCAAGCCACCGCTGGTTGCAAGTGTAAAGAAATGTATAATAATGCAAATAAAAGCTGAATGATCTATGTGTTTCTTGAGTTTAGTATGGTGTTGAATCATATAGAGTAAATTATCTTCATAAAAGACCTTCAAAGTAAGAAAAGAAGTTTTGTAATGACAGTTCAGTTAAATTTATAAAATCCACCAAAGTTATAATTTCACATGAATGTTCTGACATGGATTCGTTATTATGGTGACAAGATGTAAAAAACAATACCCCGGTATTAATTTACCAATATTTCACTCCAATCCCTGTCATTTTTATCAAGGCTTGTTAAAGTTAGGGAGTGAAAGTCAAAGCACATGAAATTAAGAATAAGAATTTTGGCAAAGCTTTGGTGTTGAAACAATATACCGGTTACCAAACTAAGAGGTTACGGAGCAAATTACCAGAAAACCAGATAGATTAAACAAAAACCCCAAAACACGTTAGCTTTAATATAAGGGGGAAGCGATTTGGTCAAACTAGAATACGATAATAATAATTCCTTGAGCAGGGGTAATCACCTCTTTAAAAATCTTAATTGGGAATACGGGGTTTGGTATTATTTGTTCCAAAGCTTAGGCCATTACTTGTATTGTGGAATATTTTAATTGACAGTTACGAAAATGGAAAAATTTTCAATCGGTGAAGAAGATAATTCAGAGGAACTATCAATTTCTAACATTCATCTCTGAGAAAGGGGTAAGATCCCTCTAACAATTTTATTTTCAAAATGTGTGGTATAGTTCCTTACGTACTTTTCACTTACAGGGGAAGTATTTAATGGGTGAAATTGTGTATTTCTTCCGATTTATGTATGTTATTGTACTCGCCACGAAGGTAATACGGCTTCTGGACCTTTTTTTAGTGGAAGGTTTTATGTAAATAAGAAAAGACAACCACTAAAAAAGGGTCCAGAAGCTGTTTTACCTTCGTGGCAGTACATACAATAAAGAGGTATTTAATTTTAATTCTTAAAAAAATATTTCGATGGTATTTATAACATCAAAATAGACAAAGATTCAAATAGACCGCGAAAGAGGACAGCATTCAATTTTTCTATAAATTAAATTTTACAAGCATACAAGTATCGGTATCGCTGATGATAACAGCTTAGCTGTTGAAACACGTGTCCGAGTCAAGTTTTTGGTGCAGTTTTTGGTGTTTTTCTGTTGGTTAAATAGACGCTGCAGTTGGTGTTCCTTTCCTTTGGTTTTTACAAGCATATTAAAATCTTCAGCTGCAAATGACGGAAAATTTTTGTTACAGTTGCAAACATATAAAAAAGGACAACATCTTTCGTTCATTTGGAACTCATTAGGAGTCAATTATGTTTTTTCAATCATCTAAGATACGTTAATAGGGTTGTCTCATTTGTGTAACAAACACGTAATATAAGTACGAGGCATTGCCAACAGATAATGGAAGCAGATAATAACTGTTTTTTTATTGAGCCTTTGACAACGATTCAAAAACTCTTTTGCTGTAAATTATGCAGGAGTTTTGTAGAATTTAAATCTGACTTTTGATCATCCCGTTTATTTCTCTATTAATTTATTAGAAAAATTATTTGGTTTCCCTACCTTGTTGCATTCAGATTGATAGAATGTGCAGTGTTTGTCTCAAGATTTTTTTGACATACTCTTCTTTTGAAATCTAACCCACTGTTGCATTAGAATTTTAAACTGACATGGCGTGAGATCAACACCGATGAACATCATTGACTATTTATATACATAACTAGCTGACCCGACAAATTTCGTTTTTCCCAAAACAATTTTTTTTTTATTCTAAAAACCAATAAACAATGATAAAACGTCGTTTTAAATTTATAATAAAGAAACAATTTTAAAATTTTAACTGCAAAGCCGCATAACGCCTAAACTAAGCAACTTTGGACTAAGTTTACTTAAATCGGCTTATTTTGGTTTAAGGAATATGTGATAGGCGTGTATAAAGACCTTTTTTGTACTCATAGCCTAAGATTACTAATTTCCCGGTTATTCTCAATACACGGGGAGTTCCATTTCCCGCACCGCGGTGTTTTTTAGTTTCCGAGGAATTAGGAAAATTTTTTGTTAGGTTGGTATTAGTTGACAACGGAAAGCAAATTGTCAATCAATCGGCGAGACAGTGCTACCAACCCAAATTTCTTATAAACACAAAGAACTAAGCAGCTGTAAATTTAATTATTTATGAATTATTACTACAGTTACTCGTTACAAAAATAATATACCTAACTTTTTCGAGAAGAAATTTCACGTATTCGCACTAATGCCGCACTCCCTACGGTGCTTATGCGGGAAATTTATCTTCCCGAACTCGTTAGGTAGATGACTATTACAGACACCCTGTATATTCTATAAGCATAGAGTCAAATTATTTACAAGTTATGGCTCTAAAGAAATTTAGAAAATTACAATTTTTAACTATAGGGGAGAGTGGTATACAGTGGAACGCAGTACACAGTGGAACAAACGAAATATCTTTTTGAATATCGCGCCCATTGTGTAGTAATTTGAGTTGTCAATGTTGGTAGTGTGACGCCTTGTTGTGATATAAATGTCAGCTGTAAGTGAAGTCTTGCTGAATTTTTAGAGAACAAAGTCGGTTTTCCAAGGTAAGAAGTAAAATTTAATTAAAAGGGTTTTAATTTGTTAGTATAGTTACCATGACATTTACGTTACACCTTCTTATACTATCGGAATTGTCATATTTTAATGCAACATTATAATATAAATTATAACCTAACTTTTAGTATTTAGTGATCAGAGACATGTAATAAGGAGAATATGTTTTATGGTACACAGTGAAACAAATACATGTAGTACACAGTGGAACATGTCCACTGTGTACCACTAACTGTCCAACCACCCTTTCAAATTAGTGGTATATTGCATAATAAAATAACCAAATTAATACCATTATTAATTGAATAATTTACCTAATTACAGATGCCTAGGAAACAAAAGATAGAAAAATTGGCAAAACAAGTAAAGAGACTATGTTAGCTGCAGTTAAAGAAGTTATTGAAGGTGGTTGTAGTATCCGAGCTGTAGCAGACCGTTTTGATGTTAAAATAACAACTCTACATAGGTACGTTAAGAAGAAGCAACAAAATGCGGATACTGAAATTAATATGGAGCCAAACTATGCTGTGAACAGAATTTATACCGACGAAGAAGAACTTCAGTTAGCAGAATATATAACCACATGTGGTAAAATGGCTTATGGTCTGACAACTTTAAATGTGAGAAGGTTGGCTTTTGAATGTGCTGTTAGGAATAATAAAAGATACCACAATCTTGGAATGAATCTCAAGCTGCAGGAGTAGATTGGTTAAGAGCATTCATGAGAAGAAGACAAAATTTAAGCTTACGGCAACCCGAAGCATGCAGTTTGTCCAGGTTGACATCATTTAACAAGCATAATGTCGACGCTTTTTTGCAAACCTTAAGAATGTACTACAACGACTGCCAACTATTGCGGATGGATCACGCATATTTAACTTAGATGAAACCAGCACAACCACAGTGCACTGTCCTAAGAAAATTGTATGTCAAAAGGAGTAAAACAAGTAAGCAGCTGTACGAGCGGAGAACGGGGACAGTTAGTTACCACTTGTGCTATTATTTGTGCCCTTGGGACATTTTTGCCACCAGTAATGATATTTCCCCGCAAGAAATTTAAAAATCACATGCTAAATGGAGCACCACCAGGAACCCTAGGATTGGCGAACAGTTCGGGCTGGATGAATTCAGAATTATTTTCTGATGTCATGGATCACTTTATTAGGCACACCAACAGCAGTAAAAGTAATCCAACAGTGTTGATTTTCGATAACCACGAAAGCCACATTTCGATTAATGTGGTGGAAAAGGTCGTGCAGCAGGAGTTAATATAGTAACATTGCCTCCTCATTGCAGCAACAAACTGCAACCACTGGGTGTCTCAGTTTTTGCTCCGTTCAAGGCTTTTTACAATGCTGAATCTTGGTTACTTAGACATCCCGGAATCCCACTGACAATTTATAATATTGCCGAATGTGTTGGAGAAGCACATACAAAAGCGTTGACTCCCACAAATATTATTTCTGGGTTTAAGAAAACCGGAATTCATCCATTCGATGATACAATTTTTACCGAGCAAGATTATTTAATGTCTTCGGTCACTGATCGCCCTTTAAATAATAGCAACAGTGAAGACCCTGCAGGAACTCCAGCAGTACCTGCTACAACCTCTGGTTCAAAAATAGCCACAGACTATCATAGAGCCCTTACCACGCCTCCTCCAGACAACCTAGGACCAGAGCAAAACCATGAGATAGCCAATGCACTCAAGGAAAAAGAAAATTTTATTTCTCCAGAAGAAATTCGAGGATATCCTAAAGCCCAACCTCGTAAAATGACTAGGAAACCCAGAAAACGAGGCAAAAGCTCCATCATCACTGATACTCCAGAAAAGATGCCTTGCTTGAACAAGAACAATTAAAAGCACAAAAGCGAAAATCAAATGTTAAACTTAGGGAGGACCTAAACCTGTGAAAAGATCAATAATTGCAGATGATACCGATTCAACCGATGCTGAAGATGATGACCTGGAGAGTTCCTTAAGTGAGTTTTCTGAAATAGATGACTTTGATTTTAACAATGAAGCACACCAAAATGATTTCATACTGGTGCAATTTCCCAAGGACATTCATTATGTGGGAAAGGTACTTTCAGACTTGGATGAAAATGAGGATTACGAAGTGTCATTTCTTCGCAAAACAAAAAATTTAGTGGTTGCTATTTCCTTTTCCCACAAGTTCCAGACATTTCCTTGGTAAGAAAAATGATGTCAAGTATGTTTTGCCACAACCACTTGTCACCTCAAAAACAAACGATTTAGTAGTTATTTTAGATTTGCTATAAATTTTGGGCGTTTAAATGTGCGTTAATAACAGAAATATTGTTTTATTTATGTTCATTTTACTTTATTTTTATTTTACCCGGTGTTATTCCTTCAGTTAATAAAAAAACATGTTTCACTGTCTGTCCCACTGTGTACAAGATGCGGTACACAGTGGAACAAATGCAGTATTTTTTAAAAAATTCGTATCTTTTTAAGTTCTAAAACATTAAAGGTTTTGGTATTTTATGTTTGTTTAAACATTGTTTAATCAACCTATGTACGTTAGTTTTCCTTTTGTAAGAAACTGATTTTTAATAAATAAATATATTTTTTTCGTTCCACTGTGTACCACTCTCCCCTAAATTAGATAATTAACACCGACAACTTGTTACATTTATATAATATTGATCTATGGAATAGCATTCATACATTATAAATTTACATACTTCAATGATTCTGTTTGTGTATCTCATTGAATTAATTGTTGAAGTTGCATTTGGATAATAAATCACAATTAATTGGAGCACTGACTAGGTGAAACAAAAATATTCTTGGAATAAATTTATACCATATATTGGTTAAAACTATAAACACCGTAAGTAACAAAATTCTATAAACAATGTTTAAAGCAGTCATTCAAAATTAATTATAATCCTCAAAAACATTTTAACGTAAATTTCAATACTAAATCATCCAAACATAGTCTTTGTTGTATTTAAACGTATTTAAAAAATGTTTATTGAAATAGGGCGTTGTTTGTTAATAGATTTCTTATTAAAAATTAATCATTGTAATTAAATTGGTTGCATATGCTGTGTTGGGATTAATACTACAAACTAAATTATGTCCTACACTTACGTGAGTTTATTTGTTACGTGAAGCCGGTTTGTTTAATGGTTGAATCGAAGTTTTACAGCATTTAATGTAAACAATAATTAATTGTAAATAAATAAAATAATTTCATATTTTCTTGTTGTTTTATTAACTTCAACATAGCAATAATAATTAATTAATATATAATAAAACATTTCAAACGCTGTGTTATTAACTTGTTATACAGTTGAACTAATGTTATGATGAATCCGTTTTATATCCAATTATACATGACATTTAAATGTTATTTATTTATACTAATAGAGGTAGATAAAATAATATTCAATTTTTTTTAAATTTTAATATATTTTTATCACTTCATCAGACCACTGTTTATTGAAAAGTATGTCACATTAATATGTTCATCTTGTTCTTTTTAATAAACAGTGGCTTGAAGGAGTGCTACCGACTCAGATATCCACTTAATTTTCGTTTTTTTAATCAAATTTCAGGCAAATTTAGGCAATCTATTAAGAAAGCTTATCTAGAATCCTTGGACGAAAGTACTCTAAAAGAAGAATGTTTTTGAAAATTTGTCAACTTTAAGAGAACTTCTAATCTTCAATAATATATCAGCTACTCTAAATTTGAGGGCCCACTTTGTTGTTGAAAAAAATACTGTGGTTCGTTTAGCTATTTCGCTATTAAAAAGCTGATGTTTTAGTTAATACACTTTTAATTATAAAATGCACGCTATACATTCGCTTATTATTATTATTCAAAATATGGAATACAACTACTTTCTATTCAAAACAACTCAACTATTTCTAAACGTATTATCGTAAACGCAAATGTATTATCGTTCGATGTTAAATTAAATTTTTACAGTTGTCGTCTATGCACATTGCTAGGTAATAAATTATCTACTTTCCGGCCTACATCTGATATATCACGATTTCAAGATTAATGACTGCATTTGTCTGCAGAATATGTTAACTAGAACCATTCTTTTTGACTTCTTACATACCCTGGGTTAGGAAAATATATGGAAACATTTTCATATGATCTAAACCAAGCACGTTATAGAAATAATGAATTGTAGGTTTAAATGGGGTAATTGTTACCGTAATCGGATCAATTTACCTGAAAACGTGATTAAAGTAAAGAACGGTATGAAAGTATTTAAATTTCCAGTCCCAGAATTTAGAACTAAATAAATAATCTTAAGTTTTGTAAATCAATAAATATTTTTTTTATAAATCCCGTAGAAAAACTAGCTTGGTTAGTTCTTTATTTGATTGCCAACATTTGTTCACACTATGCGATGAATCAATACAGGATGTAGTCATATTTACAACCGCTTACTTATACAAAAATATGATGTTTTCTCTTAATATTCTTAAATAATGTAAACGTCAAGGTTTATGAAGCAAAACAAAATAGGCAACAATAAGAATCTAATATGTAAATAAGTAACAAATTATCACAGAAACGTGAAGGTATAAATAGTAATCAAAAGACAATTTGATGAACAGAGGATTAAATATAAAATAAATTGTAACAACAGGATGTAAGCCATCGTTAACGAAATTATCCCACAAAACCGTGTTTTAACATTGTATTGTAGAATTAGTGTTAAAATTGCTCATTTTATTGAAATTAGTTCACATATTTTGCAGAGATACAACATGTAAGTATCTTTAAATTTAATTGTTATTTATGTTTCAGTAGTATTAATAATAGTAAATTATTGAATCATCTGTTATTTTGGTCCAATTTTCTTTTTATTTAAGCACTGTTGAACATGAATTATAGGTAACCTGAAACTTTGAAATAAAATTACCCAAGTAATTCTGTAGTGTCAAAACTACGTTTAAACTTAATATGTAAAGACATATATAATGAAATGCATCCAAGTGAACGCGACGGAAACTATAAGCAACATGAAACGAAATGAAACCATAGGATTGCAAATGTATCAATAGATGACTAGGAAAAAGTGGATTACGGATAAACTAAATTGAAAAATGTCTTTTTACATTTTCCGTATTTTGAAGAACAAACACGAATATGTCTCTGAGAATTAAAAAAACCAAAACTTTAGTAAAATAAACTAACACTAACTAAAGTAACAATAATTTATCTACGAAAATATGAATGGAATGTAGAGGTTATTGAATCGAAAAAGAATTTACTATTTTTAAAATGCATTTAAAACTGAGAAAACCCACATTATTGATGTATGAGTGTTATGATATGAACTCTTGAAAAATTACAATGCTTTATAAATACCGATAGTCAAGCTACAGATTTACTTTGTCAAAAGTGATTTTATTGCGGAAATGAATTCAATAGTATTTTCAATATTATGATCCCATTCTTTCCTTCAACTGTATTGTAAAAGTACTAGAAAAAATTGAAATTTATTAAAAAGGCGAACTAAACGTTTTTTTACTGTGTCTTGTATAATTTAATAAGCGGGTCAATAGTAAATAAATATTTTGTGCTAAAGCACGTGTTTACATATTCTGAAGTGCCTATTACTCATAATTTCAATATTAAGGTTATTTACATTATGTGTCTGGTATTCCGAATTATTTGTTGAAGCGTTAAATTTAGCAAACCTCGTGTTCTTCTTTACAGTATTCTAAAGCTTTTGAAACTGATCTTTTCAGTTTATCTAATCTATGTATTTCTGTTTGTAATTTGTGTTTAATTACAGCGTTGAAATAATTATACGTGAACTCTTTATTTACTATCTTGTACACATCTTTTTTAAGGATTCAATTTATGGTTTAAACAAATATCTGCAAGTTATAGCGTTTTTGCCCTTTCTTGTTTTAAGAATAACAATTTGCAAGCAATAGTGCATTTTATTTTGATATATTAATCTATTTATTTTATTTTGGTGGGCAATGACTAGGTACAGGCAATCCATTGTAACTTAAGAAATCTCTGCGCAGAAAAATGTAGCTGTTTATAGAATTTCAAGCTGACCAGACAATAGTACACTCCGCAGAAGTAGGTATACTAGCATATAATACAAATTGGTGCAAGATAAATATTAATTATTACACCAATAATTTATTACTTTTCTGGTTAGTAGGTACACAATGTACAAAAATTCAAGCATTTTATTAACAAATTATGCTTTTACAATAATAATAATTAGGTAAATACAAATAAACAAATAAATACAATAATAAATAAAATAAATACAGAGCGATCTTTTATTTTGGATTTGAATACCTAAACTATAAATCATTAAGTTTATACTAATTTTGAACGAATAAAAATAGAAATATTTAATGAACACAATTAAATTTGCGGCAATTCAGGGTAACAACGACGCAGTATTAGAATCGTCATCTGAGCTTTGTATTCTAAATTAGTCATTTTTAAAAGAAAGTTTTACATTCCAATGATATGAATTTTGACCCGAAGTGTAGTTATTAAATTAAAATTAGAAAGATAAAGATAAAATGTTATATTTCACATTATAAAGGACGGTCATTATAATCATATAAAAATTTAAATTGAATAAATGAATGTGAAGCAATATTTTAAATATCTACGGTGTACCTACGCTGATATCTTATACCGCCAGTGTTTCATGCTGGAATAACCAACAGTTACGAAATCATTTTACCTTTGAGTGTACAACCGGGTCCCTACTCCAACACCTTACCTGCGCAACGTGCAACTTTTCTACAGTTACAATGGATTGCCTGTACTATGTGGTGTACTACTGATTGCACTAGTGATAATGCGTTCCACTGCACTTACTTTTTCTAACCCTGTGATGTTATTTGTTAATTTAAAATCAAGGTATATTCTAATCTAACGAAAACTTTAAAAATTTATTTTTAGCCTTAAATGTCTACAATGTTTCTTCTTTATTTACCCATAATTATACGTTGAAATACCTTTTTTTATTTTGAGCTCACTAACTTTTTATAAATTTCTGATTAAGATGTAGAAAATTTTGAAATCATGGTTTATTGTGATCTACGGCCTTGGTTAAATTTGTAAAGAGACCAAATTGGAATTACAAACAGCATTGATCTTTTTTCTCTATTTAACAAACATTTGAGACATTCCTAAAATCCAGCCTTTTCCATGTCTCTGGTTTTGTGTTTAAAATATAGATCGTATACTACTTTACTTGAGAAATATCAAGTAACGTTACGCTAAAAAATTATTCGTATTATTAAGACAAGAACGATGCATATTTTAAAAACTTTGGCCGTTTTGTTTTAGAAACAATAACAGTGTTGAACTGAGTAATAAATTAATAAAAAGTACTTATACCGAGCAATTATAAAGTTTTTAGATAATGTGTGGCTATGGCTTTGACGTTAACAAATTTGTTATGTCTTTGATATCTTCACCTAATAAACGTCAATTGGTTGTCAGTGTTCATCAAATTTTTATTAAAAAATGGCATTTTTGTCAGAAAAGAAATAATTTAATTTGGCCAAAAAGTTAGAAAAGACATCGTTCTCAAAATTTTAAGAAGTTCGACATCTATATTGCGTCATCATTTATATAGTCAGAAGCTTAACATTAATTAATTTTCTTTAATTTAGTTTAAATTAATTAGTATTTAATATAGTTTAATACCTATGTATTTTCTAAATTAATTATGTTTAAGATATACCGTGTCTATGGCAAACCGAAAATGCCGGTCAGTTGTTTTAAAATAAAACTATATATATATTATTGAATCTTACTTCCGTAATGGTGTTTTCAATAACAGCGAGTGGACATACAGCACTGTTGCTTGTTTGGCCTAGTTTCGGGAAAGATTTAGATGCATTGTATACGTAACCAACAATACGCATCTTGTTATCAAAAACATGAAAAATTTGCTAATGTTAAAATCAAAGCCACACCTTATCTAAAAACTTTATGATTGCTTAGTACATATTATACAGGGTGTTAAAAAAGAGTGTAAAATATTCCAGGAGGTAATAGTATGAACCAAAATAAGCAGAAAAGTCTTAATAAACATGGGTCCGCAAAGTAACGGTTGCGGAGATATGGACCACTATTCGTTTTTCAAACATTTTATTTTATTAGGAATAAACCGACAAAGAAAGCTTTCAAGAAACAAAAAACAAAGTTACAGAAGATGTTCAAAATGTCCTCCGTCCATTTCCGAACAGGCACGACATCTTTGTCTCAACGATATTCGAACTCTTTCGAAAACACCTGCCTTGGTTTGGATTTCTTGACACTTTTTAATCCGTAGCTGCAGCTCTTCTAGGCTATTTACAGGAGTACCATATACTAATATTTTCAAATATCCCCAAACAAAGAAATCTAGAAGGTTCAGATCAGGCGATCTTGGAGGCCATAAAACAGGTCCCGCCCATCCTACCCATCTATGTACAAAAGTTTGGTGTAAATGCTCTCTAACGGCCATGGAAAAATGAGCTGGAGCACCATCATGCTGGAACCACATTTGTTGCCTCTGATTCAAAGGAATGTCTTCCAAAAACTCATACAGTGTGTTCTGCAGAAAGTTGAGGTAAGCAGCGCCTGTTAATCGGTTTGGTAAAACAACAGGACTTAGAAACCTGTCACCTACAATACCCATCCAAATGTTTAATGAAAAACGTGCCTGATGTCCAGAGTGTATTAAAGCATGAGGATTTTCGTAGGCCTAAATATGCGTATTGTGAAAATTAAACACTCCATTTCTTGTGAACCCGGCCTCATCAGTAAAAAGAATGTTTGCAAGAAAACGAGGGTCTTCAGTATCATGACGTAGAAACCAGCGGCAAAAACCAAACGTGTTTGATGATCATTTATTGGATTTAAGGCCTGTACTCATTGTACATGGTACGGATAAAGCAGTTGTTCGTGAAGAATTCTCCAAACAAGAGGACCACTAATTTCTACCTCGGCTGATATTCTTCGCACACTCGTACCTGGATTCTGCTCTACCAGCGCTAGAATTTCTTCTTCTGCTCTAGGAGTGGATACCGACCTTGGTCTTTCGGGTAAATGGCACTGTTTGCTCAAGAAACCGGCATCACGCAATCTTTGGTGAATTCTTCCAAACATGCATTGTGAAGGAATCTAGCGATTTGGATAAGCGTCAACATAAAGTCACCGCGCTTCGGTGGCGTTCCTATTAGCACGACCATACATAAAATGCATATCTGTTAATTCTGCGTTAGAGTAACCAGCCATAGCGAAAGAAAACTTATGCACTGAGAACAACTGTCAAATGCGTACTGTTTATTTCAATAAACAGCAAGATACGACGTGTTTGCAAAATAACAAATGTGCTAAAAAACATAAAACATTCCATATCTCCGCAACCGTTACTTTGTGGACCCATGTTTATTAAGACTTTTTTGCTTATTTTGGTCCATACTATTACTTTCTGAAATATTTTACACTCTTTTTTAACACCCTGTATATCAATATTATATATCTTCATTTTCTGGTAATGCTTATCCGTTACGGATTTTGGCAAACATAATGGCTATATGAACTGTATCCACTGCTGCACGTATTAAACTACCCTCGGAAGTTTATTAGCCATGAAATTCTTGGTCTTCCTACACTCATCTTTCCTTGTATTTTGTCACAGAGTATAAGCGTATAGGCTGTAAAAGTCGATATCTTTTAGGATTTCTTATAATGTGGGCAGGGTATTTTCTTTCTCTTTGTTTATTATGCGGAGCACCTCATCATTAGTAATATGATATATCCAAGAAACTTCTAGAAGGCGACGATAGAGCTAGAGTTCAAATGTTTCTAATCTTTTACAGGATGCTTCAGACAACGTCTACCCACTCAACACCATATAAAAAATTGAAAACCCATAGCTTCTTAATATTCGCATTTTGGTGGTTAAAGACGAGTTCTTACTTTTGAACAACTTTATAGTTTTGAGGAATGTCGCGCGGGCCTTTATACAATTCGGCATTTTATTTCAACCGAGTGGTTCCATTCTTCATTAACATTTGTTATTCTTATTATATATCAAACATGTGCAATCCGTATGTCTCCGGATTAATTAATAGAAAATCTCACGAATCATTCCTATTACATTTATAGCAACTTCTTCAGCATCTTGAATGTTGTACTTTTTTGTTCTTGGGTTGTTAAATGTTCTATGATTCGTGAGAATTTCTTTTAATTTAACAAAAATAGACTTATGAACTTCTTTCTGGATTGAAGTATATTTCCGAAGCAATGTCGGAATTGTTATTATTTTGAATAAAGCATTGAAGAATGAAAATGTGGTAACGTAATTAGAGGCAACATACCTACATGACATCCGTCATAAAATTAAAACAAAACGTTTTTGGTAACTACGATAATTTTATTTGATATTGGAAAATATGAGTTTTTACTAAATTTAACTATAATTGACCTTACATAATATATATCGTTTCTATGGTTTCTATTAAAGAAAAAAAAATATTTTTTAACTCGTATACAGATGTAGATATTTGAAATCCGTCAACGCCATTCAATTACTCTCAAAAAGTGTCTTAAGGAAGTATTACTAGTTTTTTCTAAATTAATAAACAACTAGAATATAGACACTTTTCAAAACATAAATATCGATCTTTTCGCTGTAACTCGAAAACAAAAGACCATAGCCGATTCTAGTTTTTACCAATGAGTTTCTCTCGAAAAAACAGATCAAGACACCGACATCTATTTTTTCTATCTCTTATGGTTACCGAGATACCCTATACAAACATCGAAATTTGCCCACCCTGTACATTAAATTAAAAAAGAGAAAGAAAGAAAAGCACATCTGTCATATTCTAATACTAATTTTTATTTTTATTTTTAGAAAAACGTGACTAGTTTCGACGTTGTAATATAAAAACGTCATTTCAGACTGGTCAATGATTAAAAAATTTTTTAAATTATTAACACACACACACACACACATAATTAAAGGTTAAAATTAACAGTCAACAACGTCGAAACTAGTAACGTTTTTCTAAAAATAAAAAAAATTAGTATTGGAATATGACAGATGTGCTTTTCTTTCTTTCTTTTTTTAATTTATATAATTCCAATACTTTGAGATATAGATTTCCACTTCGTTTACAAAATAATGTACATTAGTTCCAATGAAACTTTTACTAAATTTATTAAAAGATAAAAATTAAATCAATATTTAAATTACAAAAAATCATTAAATTTCAATTCTGATATAAATTAAATATTATGCTATTATTATTACTACACGAAATGCTGCGCTTATAAAATAAATTGATTGTGTAATAATTGAGATGTTCTGAAGAAACATAAAGTTCAATATGAATATTACATTAAAACCAAACATCAATATCTGGTAGATCTCATCATAATATTTACATAATAACTACAAAAGAGATAACATTCTATAATGTGGTTGGTATTGTGTTACAATACATACATGATATACATTTTAATGTAGTAATTTAATATTCTTTTAATATTGAATTTCTATTAAGTTAAAACATAAATATAGAAAAAAATTGGATATTAAAATCCTATGCTAACAAATTAAGGTGGATATAGGTAATAAAGAAATTTTAATACACATTCTTATTAATAAAAATTAAGTATTGATTTACGTGAAAATGAAATTTAAAAATACGGACTCCAGTATTCCGGCATGAATAATTCCGAATGTAATTAATGCGAGCATAAATCAGCGTTCCAACACGTGCGTTAACGTATCCAAACTTAAGGAATTTTATGCTTGATATATGTGTTTGAGAAAACGTTAATGTGCGTTGGTATTTTTAGCCTTTTCAATGATAAACAACTTATTGCATGTAACATTACAAATATCATTAACTTGTAAATAATGTGTAAACTTTCTAGTGAGCATGATGGGCATGGTTTATTTCCTCTTTGATTTTATTTTTGTTCGATGTATTCGTTTTTACTTTGTTTGAAAACAATTTTAAACTTAAGTTACAACAGAATAAGAAAGAAATAAAATAGTTTTTTCCCAATTTGGCAATAAAAACATTTTGCAACTTTCAAACTTAACTTTGAACCCATCGGCGACACTATATTAAAGTGTCAATTAAAATTGAAATTTTTTGAAGTTTTACGTTTTTACTCTACATCTTATGAAATAAGATGAGGAGTTAATGCGACGGTTTCCAAACCGAAAATTTTAACACTCCTTTTCTTCTAATTTTCCGACGAAGTAAAATTAATGTTATAATGAAGAGTTTCAACCCGTCCGTCCGTATGTAAACAAGATATAGAGAAAACCACCTATTCCGATTTTTATAAAACTTTGTACAAGAACCTTATTTATAATTCCAAAGATCTGATTAATTTTTGGGCATATGTATCTATGTAGCCAAAAGGATCGTTAACCTACACAGATTTTTAAATTTGGTTTAATGCTTTATGGTTTAATAAAGTATTAAAACTCTCTTCGTGCGTCCAGCAATCAAAACATTCATTACAAAAATCATGTATTTTGCTACTGATTATATAAGCAGTTATTTTTTTTATTGTTCTTTTTTTTGCGGTATATAGGCTAGACTTTTTAATCAATTACATTTAATATTTTGTGCTCACTGATAAAAGAAGCTTCATATTATAGTTTTAGCAAGTAGTGAAATACTTCAGAAATGAAGGTACTAAGACACCCATGAATTGATCAGTATGATATTGGATCTGCTGCAGGGGCTGCCTAAATTACACTTTTAGGAATAGACTAAGCTAATGAGATAAAACGGTAGGAAAAAAATGGAACAAACTAATGGAAACAACGCTAGGATACTTTCACTTTATTTCACCATTCCTTTCTCTGGAACATACTCATGTTATTTTGTTGTATTTTTGTCTTTATCAAACATGAAATGTTCTGTTTCCAACAATACTCCTTCTGTTTTTATTGCATCATCTAACTATGAACCACCCACAAAATCTATATTATCATTAACTAAAAGTATCGTGCTTGAAACTCGTGCTCTCTTTTATTTTGATCAATTCTAAATTTATTAAATGCAATGTACAGAATTTTGTTATATTATAGATGTACGTTTTTATTCATCAGCACATTCGATTGCTATTTTGGACTATGGACGTCTTGAGTTGTGCATTAACTTTACAGCGAACACATTCAAACCATTTAAAAATGGCCATCAACAACTCTGAAAATAATGCAAACTGACCTGCAATTTTAATCTTATTCTTTTTAATAATTAGAAGAGGAAAACCAGTTATATTTTTAGGTTGTCGAATTTTTGGGGAGTGAATATATGTAAACTTAGAATTATAGTTAGCTAAAAGATGAGAAAAAAAAAAAAAAAAAATTCTTTGAGAGTGATATCGGTAGAACTAACCGAAATAGTGATAGTTTGTATTATAAACCACACTACAAAATCGCTTCCGTTTAGAGTAAGATGACGCTCAAATTAGAATTATTTTTGGTTTTTACTTTATTACTCCTAAGCCAGAGGATGTAAACACGCAAGTGTTTGGTTAAATGCTAAAGGCAACGTAACTGATATGTGTGAAAAAAAAAATTTGATTAATTGCTGTACATGATGTTGTTTTTGTTGGTGTCAACTTTATGAAAACTGGGTAAATTAATATTAATACTTTCCGACCTTTTACTAACTTTTGTTTTTAAAGTTTTTGATATGTCGCTTAGTTTTCGAGATATTTCACAAAATTCCCAATACAGTAAGACTATCATGGAAAAGGCTCAAAACAAAATGACACTGAAAATTGTCATGTTTTTAATGGCAAGAATGACGAACATTTAATAATAAAAATACTTTTTTAAACCGCAACAACAAACTTACAATAAGTGCTAGAAATGCATTCATCCAGCTTCAATACATTTATTGTAATGTATTAACCACCGCTCCAATTGTAATGGGATCATTTCTTAAGGTGTTACAGGCGTTCTGTATTCTGTCAATTAATCTATTGGTGTTACATAAACGATATTCTTAACATGACTCCAAATATAATAATCCAGGAGATTTAAGTCAGGTGAACGTGCAGGCTATACTACCGGCCCCTCGCCGAGAATTAAATTTCGATGTCCTATCCATCGGTGACGATAATTTTTGTCTAGCCACTGCCGCAGTTGCCGTCTATAGTGTGCAGGAGCACCGTCTAATTGCATGCAACTTTCTTCACCTAAATTTAATGGAACATCTTCAAGAACTTCAGGAAGAAAGGTTTCCAGAAAATTATTGAACAAATTGGCATTTAAGCGAGGAGGGAGAAAATGTGGTCCACACAGATTCTTACTTATAAAACCAATCCACACATTTGCACTGAACTCGTGCTAAAATGAAAATTGCCTAATACACCTAGGATTTTCGTGATCCCATACATGGAGATTATGATAGTTCATAACTCCTGCTCTCGTAAAATTAGACTCATCTGGTCTACAAAACATTGTGCAGAATTTCAACAGATTCTAAAATCTATCTACAAAATGTAAGTTGTCTTTCAGCATCTTTAGGTACCAAACCTTGGACAAGCTGCAAATTGAAGGCTTTTCGGTGATCTTGCTTAAGAGCTCTAAAAATCTTAGATTGGCATACACCGACTTGTCCGGCTACTCAACGTGTATTAATTGTTCTATCAATGTTGAAATCTTAAATAATTCTGTTGTTATCTCTTCGACGACCAATGCGATTTTGATTATTAAGAACGCCAAATCCATGTTCACTAAAACGAAGATAAAATTCAACAAAAGTGTGGGAGTAAGAAACTCTTCTGTTCGAAAACCGTAGGCGGTACTCTTCAACGGCAGCATTAGAATTTCTTTCAGAAAGCATAAACATAATGAATGTCGGCGTATTCGGCATTTGTAAAAGTTCTGAGCATCATTTTGCACAATAAACTTCACAACTAACGTTAGAAACAACAATGAAATTTATTTTGACTTAAGATAGTTTACACTACGATGTGTTTTGTTCTTCAAGGCATGCTACTATTTAAGTAACATCATTCCAATGTAACTGAGCTATATCCTGAATATTGTGGAATATCTCAAAAACTAAGGGACATATCAAAAAGCTCAAGAACAAAATAAGTTAGTAACAGAACGGAACGTATCAGAAAATTTATTCAGTGGCGTACGACAAAAAAGGTTTAGGAGGTTCCGTGCAGTTGACATCCACAAAAACAACACCCTGTATAGCAATTAATCTAATTTTTTTTACACATGCCTTTAGCATTTAACCAAACATTTGCAAATTTAGATCCCCTGGCTTACGAGCAATAAAATAAAAACCAGAAGATAATTCAACCTTTGTCGCCATTTTACTTCATGTGGAAACTTTTTGGAGTATGTTTTATAATGAAAACAATCATTGAATATAATAAACTTACTTAAATTAACTGTAAACGAAGGGTCTAAACTTTACATAAACACTAGCTTTAATAAACTACCTTTTCTTCAATTAATATCAAATTAATAATATTAAAATATCTTCAACCATCCGACGCAGTTTTAACAGACACTGTCTTCGAACAGTTGTGGAGGCGGAGCATATGACATTACCGAGAAATAGTCAATAGACACATAAATGTGTAACCATTCGAGCTGACTCTGACCTAAATAAAAAGTTTATGGAACGTTACAAAATTGACTGTCAATCAAGAAAACTATTATTATCAGATGCATATTAAACTTTTTTGTTGCCAGTGATTTTATTGCACTTATATATCCGTACATATGCTCAGCTTGTGCTAGATAAGCATGGTTACGTGGATAGCATGCTATCAGAGGCAATAGATACAAAGTGCGTTAAATCAGAATATATTTGGATTATTTAAAAAAAATTTATTTGCTAAATAAATGTTTAAAATGTGTAAAAACAAAATATGTATGTCTGGTGAGTTATCTTGATAACTTTTGAAAGACTAATATAGCAACTTGAGAGTTGGCATATTTCTTAAACTCTAGCTTCCAAAGAAGCTTATTGTTATTGACATTAATTCCTCTAAGGGGAAAAAGGGAAATGTTGTAAAAAATTTTTTTTTTTTTTTTTTTTTTTTTTTTTTTTTTTTAAAAAATTATTTTTTTTTAATTAAATTTTGTTTTTTAATTTTTTCTATTTCTTACTTTTTGACATGTTGTAGCAAACAACTTATGGAAATAATTATTTTATATAACTGAACATTTGCTAGACAATTTAATTCTATATAAAAATGCAATTTTCTTGAATAAGAGTGTGAAGTCAAAAGATTAACAAAATCTAATATATCTGTAGTACCTAAACCTGAAATATTTGAAAGCCGATATTGAGCCAAGAAAATGTTTAAAAGTCGATATCTCAAAAAGTACGAGGAGGTACGGTCGGTGTTCCGCGTTTGTACCTACATCTATCGGCCACGCACAGACGGCAGTACGGCATTTTTTGCCGCTGCTTACGGTTGTTTGAGAATATTTAAAATACTTCCGCCTATTGAAAGTCCCGCCGACAGTTATAACGCTCTGTTATCCGTTTTCTTTGTGCCAAACGCCTAAAAGCAATCGATGTTCTTCGTGAGATCTGAGAGAAAACATTATGAGTAAATGAATGGTACGAAAGTGCGTTTAAAGATGACCGCCCTCACTACTTTCCACATCATGGACATGGCCATCTTTAACCGCTTAACCCACTTCCGTACTATTTTTTCAATCGTAATGTTTTCGCCGTACACTGCACAGATCTCACGATGAGTATCGACTGTTTTTAGGCGTTTGGCACAAAGAAAACGGATATTAGAACGCTATAGCAGTCGACGAAACTTTGATAGGCAAAAGCATTAAAACAAAGTACTGTACTGGCATCTGCGTGTGACCGACAGAAACAGATACACATCGCGCATGCGCGGAATGCTGACCGTACCGCTGCAGCGGCCGACTCACAAAACGGTATATAATTAAAAGTTTAAGTGTAAGTTTGTGTTTGTCAATGAAGTATGGTACATACTTTTAATTAAATATACGTTTTTAATTTGTTTCAGAATGTCTAATTAGTTAATTTATGGATATTAACTGATGAAGCTGTGGCAAAACGTTTTAATTAAAACTATTTATAAAAAAAATTATTACCTGTTTCATTTCCAAACATTCTGGGTCACTAAATAATTAAAAAACACGCCTCGTATTACTTTTTGAGTAAGACTTGTATACATAAAGTCCCCATAGTCTTTCAGGTAGATTTAGAATTAAAAAATAATAATATGTGTTTCTAATTAAAATAAGTGGTCCATGAAAGTGGGATATGCCGTATAATTGAAAAAAACTTTACTGAGGAACCTAACAAAATGGTTGATTTTGAATAAATCCACTTTTTAAAGGCAATATCAAAGGTCTGCGTACTACACAGACATGCTGTATATAGTATAAAGGCTCCGTTTTTTTGAAAAAAGTTTTTAAGTAAAAAAACGGTTTTTTTAAGTTCGAAACTACACACGTGCAAGTAGTAGAAGAACTGGCATTAAAAGAAAGTACAAGTTGATAATTTTTTGACTATAAATAACGATGTACGATTCAAATATATACTTCAAAATGTAAACGTTATTCCACTGTCAACATTTTCATATCATTTTTATAAATATTTGTATGAAAATGACATCACTTCAAGAGTACAGACTATGAATATAATTTAGGTTTATTTTAAAACTGGGTAATCTTTTTGGGACCTACAGTACTTTCATTTGATTTATACAAGGTATCTGCGAGGTCATTACAAGAGCAGATACGTCATTGCAATGAAATAAAATCAATGGAAGGGTAGGATCAAACTGAAATAATTATACAAAATTTTCAATTTAATGTTTATTTGCAACAATAAGCAGTGGTAGAATTCCACCGCTAACTGTTTTTATTTAGTTTTAGAAAAACTAATTAAAAAGTTAAAATAGGCCTGTCTGAAGGGAATCCGGACATGATAATTGCGGCATTCTACATTAACTTTATTGGAGGCATAAGCTTGCAAATATCTGGTTTCTGGCCGCTTAATGCGATTCTAAAATCGTAATGGCTATAGGGAGAAATTAAGTTTTATTTTATATGGCAAAAAAGTTATACTTTAATGGTGCAACAGTATTTTTTAGCCGAACGAAGTGAGGCTGATAATAGAGGACAAGTAAAAGTGAAAAGTAACAACTCCGGCGGAGAAAAAATAGAACTTCGCAACCGACTACTAAATCGAGAATTGTCAGATTTACTGAAGGTTTTACACCTAACAGAACATGACTGTAGTAAGAAAAATTAAGCTGATAATGTTTGCACTATTAATAAGAAAGTCAAATGAAATCTGATTGTAGTATATGTATTGTGTTAAAGCACATTAAAAATTGTTATAAAAGTGTATTATAATTTTTTTTCATACGTTTAAAAATTTAAAATAAACAATATATTAGATTGAATATTTGATTGTAATTATTAAAATAATTAAAGGGCATAATACAAATAAACTAAAATGTGTTAAGTACAAATGATTAGGTAATAAAAACATAAATTCAAGATTAAATCAATGTTATTTATAATTTACATTGCTCATGGAAAATTTGATTTAGAATGATGTGTGGGAGTTCATTAGTTTACACCTTTATAAACTCGACATAAAAAGTGTTGTTAATAAGTTACGATTTATTCGTAATTGAAATCAATATTACGTGGGATTTAACAACAGTGACGTACAAAAATGTAGACACGTAAGGGGGTATATGTAGAACTAATGAAAAGGATTTTGTTTGTTAAAGTGAATCAAGTGTGGGAGAAAGTTTAACTTATTAACACTGTATCGGGTTGTCAGTACATTAATAAAATTGAATACATAATAACGTACTTTTTGCAAGGCATAGGGTAAGAAATATAAATGATTTTGCCGCTTTTGCACCAATGAGAAGAAGTGGTTTTTGAGATAGCAACATATTGGGTTTAATACTTTCAATTGGTGTTATATTTATAAATGGCAATGTTTTATTAGTTAGTTTGGCTTCTGACTTTAATTATGTTTGTAGTACATGTTTGTCGGCCATTTATAATTTAAAGTATTTTGAAGTGTTAGTTACTGTTTGTGTTGTTATTTTAATTAATTAGTTTAGTAGATTTAGAAGATAATGTTTACAAATACGTCAAAGTAGATTTTTTACAGAATAAACTTGAAACCATTGAAGAAGTTAAACAAATATAACTTTACTAGGAACACAATTACAACTTTTCGTAAAGTTTCTCCGGGATTGCTTTTAAAGTATAAAAACATATTAAGGATTTTTATTTCTTACTTTGTTTTTAATGACCGAGAAAAAGAAAATTCAACTGTACTTCAATTTATCTACATGTACCTACTAATTTAAACAACTTAGGAAGCATTTATGAATCAGTACGAAAGTAATGAAAATTACGAAGAAGTTATAATTTTAAGAAACTGCTATCTGATAAAACAAAGAATTTATGTTGGAAGATTTTCTTGTCAGCATTTTATCTGATAAACTACTTGACATGCTGTTTTTCTGGAGATCATTGATAAAGGTGTGACTTGATTTTTATCGTTTAACTAAAATATAATAAAGAATGATTGTTCAATTTCACGTATTTGAACACTTAGAGACATACAGTGTTTTATTAGGTACTATGAAAAACCTTTATTTTTAAATATACATTACTTTTACCAATCAATAATCCTCAACGTGATTCAATAAAGTTTTTGTACATATAGTAGTAAATAAATCTGCCAGTCCTTTTTAGATAAAAATGCGGAAGGAAGGATTTATAGCACTAGCAATCCTACTACATAAAATATTTAAACTAATTTTATACTTTAAAAATGTCAATTTGCCCAGTCAATAAAATGTGTCAGTAAAAATTGCTTTGCGTTAAAATAACTGTAAATTCAATTAATACTTCATTATTTCAATAAAATAGTATTGTCGTATTTAATTGCAAAATGAAATGTTATTACAGTATACGAAAAAAAGTTTTTGATAGATCGATTTAGCAATTGGGGTGCTTTTTTCATTTCTATTCAATTAATAACTAGATATTTTAGGAAAAGACGTTAATAATTTAGCAACTTATATGAAGTTTGTCATAATCATTATTGTGTTTTAGCTTTTAATACCCACTCATTATTATATGTGATCAATTACAGCAACTGCAATACAAAATTCCTTAATTTTGTATTGATCAAATATAACTATAGACCTTTTTAAAAATCCAAAAGTTAACTTCCTATTTTTTTATTTACGACAAATAAAATTCGGTTGATAGAATTTTTTGTCCTAACCTCCGTATATATAATTTTGATAAATTATATGGGCATAATTTCTATTTATGTAAAATTATTTCAGAAGTGTCTATTTTTTCAAATAAAAATTACTAATTGGGTGTTACCGGCGACAGCTTTTTATTAAAATTTAGGCCAGTAACCTAAAAATCATTAAAAAAATAAACTCATCGTCATTAATAAGACTAACATAGAGAAGTCAAGTGAATGGAACCGGTACCAGAAAAAGAAAGAAAGATAAGAGAGCTTTACAAAAAACTGTAAATTAAACAAATGTTTCGATAACTAAGATTGCAATTACAATTTCGTGTGTAGTTTTGGCATTTTTTGTTTTATAAAGCAAATACTATAGAAATTGAAGTGTTTAGTGAAATGTAATTTAATATAATATTTTTCAAGCGACCCAAGAAAACACGTGTCAGTATGCTCAATGGGACACAATTTACGTTAATTTTTTTTAAGTGTGGGTTGCAAGTTACGCATCTACGACTTGAGAAGTAATAACAAACCAATTTGTATACATTTCCTTATTCTGTTAAATTCTTTCTTTTGTGTAACTTTTTCATGGTAGGTACATTGCATTACCTTATTATATTATTTTTACAGATTAGAATTATCTTCAAATTAAGCTTGACTTTCTTGTCTATAACCTAGAGTGGGATGAAGTAACGTCAAAACAATAAAAAGTTTTAAAAGTCACAAACTAACTCAATAATCTACGTAGGATATTTTATAATGGTTGAAATACTTAATTTTAGAAAATAAATTTTGATCTTCAATTTTTGAAGTCTCTTTTAAAAAAGTAGCGTTTTAAGTCAATTTATAAACAATTAATTTAATTGTAATAAATTTTTCAACTGAAAATAAAAAATTTGAATGTGAAGTTTTTCTTAAAAACTTTCTTAATAGAATTTTGAATAATTTAAAATTTCTTCTTATTTATTGATTAGAAAATTAGAACAGGGGAAAGATAAATTGGCCAGTGAAATAGATACACCTACCGTAAATTCATTATTAGCTCATGGACAGTGGTCATGCACTCAGATTCATCAAATTAAATTAATTTGTAGATATCTGTAGTATGTAAGATGTCGACTGTGAACTCTTCAACATTGCGAAAAAAGGTAAGCGCAATATAGCAAATATTCTCAGTTATAATTGTAGGTTTGGCGCTCGAACTACCCTACACTGATGAGTTTCAAAAACGGCGAAACACGTGTATGTAGGTGCCGTTCGTAATTCTGTAATTATCACTGGCTGTTTTTGTCGGTTGGCAGGATTTTGATATATTGCGTTAAAAGTACACTTAGTTTTATAACTATGTTCAACAGTTCACTGACGGCATCTTCATTATACAGATTTCTACAAATTATTTTAATCTAATGATTTCATTTATCTAAAATATATGATATATTTTAATTTTTTTAGGTTATGGTGACAGATTTTTAATTCATTCTGATGCACTTTTCATAGATGTCTGAATGTTTCCTACACGTCTTGCTTCATCGGAAAGCGGCGGCTAAAATCATTCGTAATACTAAGGTTGCCACGACCAACACGTAGTTACTCTGCCTCATTTACATTGCCATGTGAAATTTGAGTTAAGTCAGGCAAAGGGGCACAAATAATAATAGATTAATTTCATTTAACAAACATTAAACATATTGCAATTACAAGCTGCAATTTGTTTTAATTTTATGGGTATAAATGAATACGGAAAACAGTACAATTTTACTAAATTTAGTTTTATTAATAAATTGCTGACCCGTTAAACTTTGTTTTATCCAAAATAAATTTTTTGTTGAATTAATTTCTAGCATTCATGATTGCACGCGAAAATTGTTTAAATGACAAAACGCCACCTATTGAGAATTTTGGACGTTTCTTTTCTCCTAAACCTTCGCTTAGCAATTACGAACAGTTTTAATTTAGTATGTATATTTTTTTAATTAGTTCCATGGTTGTAGGGGCTAAAATTAACAACTTCTTTAATATTTTAATTAGAACGTGGCGTGTATTAAATTTGCTGTAATATTTAGAAACTCTTATTATATTTAGTTTTTTCTATAAAGTTCATGGTACTTAAGAAAAACATAAATGACAAAGGCAAAGCAGTAACGTGCCATTTTTTGCTTAAAAACGTTAAGAGCAACTTTAAAAATTCAACAAATAAGAAAGTTTTAAAAAAATATTAAAGAAGTTGTTAATTTTGCCCTCATATAACACTGGGTGAAATGACAAAAATACTTGAAAAATAAACTTTTGTGAGTGTATATCACATTCAAAATTTCACGCCTTTAACTTGGCCCAAGAAAATTTAAAAATTAAATTTTAGTCACTCCATTGGATACGGTGTAAGTCACCATGAAATGAATATAAAAAACACGCGTTTACTGCAGAACTCCACATTGCCCCGATTCTAACAAACGTCAAAGAATGATTGGATAATATCAATATGTTGTAAAAATACAAAAAAAATGTAAAATAAATGTTTTTGTAAATATACTAAGCTTTCGAAAATCTATATAGATTAAGGCCCTTTCGGCTTAATAGATTATGCCCAAAATCTAATCAGATTTGCACTATTATAATATAAAACGTGCAAAGTTTTATAAAAATCTGTACGACGGTTTTCCTGACACTTTATTTATAAGATGTGGAGTAAAAATATGATATGATGTAGGAAAAATCACATTTATTAAGAAAAGGTGCACCGCGAAGCAATTTGTAAAATTGAAGTAAACATTTTAGTATCGTCCAACAATGGTTAAATGAATCTAACTGCTAAGCTATTATACAAACGTTACCTACGAAAGTACGTCGGACAAAACGAGGTATTGCGCACCCAAGTTCCTTAAGACGAGTTGAAAATTTTCATTCTCACAAAAAAAAATTAAAATTCCTTTTAAAAAAAATGGTTCAAAGGAAAGCTATATACAATAGAATTTCCAACAACTAAAATTGGACGTAATTTTTTTCCTTCATTATAACGTACCACTCGTAATTCTTGTTCGTAGGAAAAAGTGAAAAAAAGTGGTGGTAAAATTTTCGGTTTATAAACCGCCTATAAGATGTGGAGTAAAAATTATTGAAAACATCCCACTTAATTTTCACTTTAAAATTTTCATTATTTTTTAATAGATTTAATTTAATTTAATTTTACATTGAATCATTAAACACAAACGCTTTTATGAATAATTTTTTTACTCCTATCTAGAATACTAACATTAATTGTCAATTCTCAATTACTGAATAATTACATTTTGCTACACCGTGCAAGAATACTCTCCCTCTTGTTTTGGAATGAGCACAGGTCGTGGCGGTTAACGTAATGTTGGGGTAGGCGACAATTACATATTAGAAACTGTTTTATTAACGATGCTTGGTTGAAGTAAATTCGATTCTAAATGACACAATTAAATTTTTAAATTCTAGTACATAACTCATATTAAAAGCATATAATCGTAAAGTAATAATGTTTCTTTGAAATAATGGTTGTTTCGAATTTAAACATTTTAGACCAATTGTAATATTGAAATATTTTATTAAACATTATGTTTAATAATAACATTTATACAAATCACGAAATAAAAGTTGTTGTAAATTAAATTTATATAGTACCTTTTTCTCAAAAATCTGTCTGTTGTGTTCTGTAGCGAACCACTTGTTGCTGCTTTGCCAACTTTTTTTATTTGTTTCTTCGCCACTTTTTTTGTTGTGTCTGGCTTATGTAATTGTTGACAAGTATTATACTAGTTGTAAACCATCCTTTTTTTTTATGTATGAAAAACAAAAATAAACTTTTGAATTGAAAAAATAATAATAATACAATCATAGAAATCCGTCATCATTGATCGTATGCAACTAGTCACTTCGTGACCAACACTTTTGTTTCAATCGATCGGTTTGGTTCAAGTTCAGTTGAGAAACCAAGAATAAGTAAGGAGTTCTAATGTATATGAAAATTTAGTATTTCATGGATGTTGTAGATACACTTTCATAACTTTTCCTATTGAAATTACATGTTCCAAATTGATACCAACATAGTAAATTAAAGATCTCCTAAAGCTCAAAGCACTGAGATTGAATGACAACAATTGTAATAACTTCTGTTAAAGAGGAAGTGTAACATAATAAAAAATAATTAATACATGTCAATTTGAAATATTACTTTTTAGATTTTAAACTTTTAAAAGTTGTTTTTTAAAGATAAAAATTAAGTCAAAATTTGATAATTAATTAAGAATAAAATTGGGAACAGATACACTAATAATTTTATAATTTAATTTAATAACAGCACGTAGACTTTTATTGTACTACAATCTACAACGTAATTTAGTACAACATCGTTCCCAGTGGCAGCGAAACCAATATCTAAAATAAATTATAAAAATATTGATGTAACCTAGTCTATTTTTGAATATCAAACTTATCTAAACAATTTAGAGCCACAAACTAAGAAAATAATAGTGCATGGATTATCAATTGTTGACAATGTTCGTACTTGTAAACTAAGTATACAATACTAAAATGTTTTGAAGAATCGATCTCTAAGTACCATGTACTATTTGAATGCGATAATAATTGCTTATTCTATATAATAATATACACGATATGATAAAATATAATAAGCAAGGCGAACATGCAAGTAACAAACTTATTATAATAAAAACCAAACTACATAAATTATATATGATATAAAACTAGGTCAGCATTATTTTATCGATTATTAATAGTAAGTAAGCGTACAATTTTGTTAAACCAAAGCGTGTATAAAGATAATAAATAGTGTTCATTAAAAAAGTGACAGACTTTTTAAACCATGTTAAAGAGAAAACCCTTATAGTAGATGAACTGCGGAAAGTAGAAGACATTTAGATTGAATTCCCAAAGGGATAAACTCAATTTCTCTGCGGAAACCGACGATGAAATTATTTTTTAAACCAAATTATATAACTTTTTGATAAGGATATCTTAAAATTTCTCGTAGATTGAATTATTAATGAAAATTTATGTTTTAGCGAAATATGAAAAATGTAGGTTCAAATATTTTGTTACAATGTTATTATTAAATCAGTAATTTTAAAACCCTTTTATGTAAATAATCTTTATTTTTAGTTAATGCTGACTATATTATTACTTTAAACGCATGTTTAGAATTTTAATTTTAAAATACGTAAAATATGCAACTGAAGTTTCTGCAAACAAATTTGACTAGATTAACAAATTGAACTGATGTTTATGTTAATTGATTAAGATATCAATTACAAAATGAATAAACACAGAAAAGTAAATTATAAAAAAAATGTAGCAGTTATATTACCTTGTCAAAACAATATAGTTCTTGTTACATTCAAAAGTTTCTTTAATCACACTGTTGGTAATTAATTTATCACTTATAAAAGTATTCAAACATGACCAATTACAACATATTTAGCAGATACTACCTAGACATTATTTTCATAATTGAAATGAATGTTGTGCTTTCTACTCGGATCCGTTCAAATGTGATTATTAATAGCTATTTATTGTATATGTGTTTAAGTAGGCAGATTATCCACGCAAGAATGTTTAATCGCGAGAACGAAGTGCCACTAAAACATGAATGCAATACAAGATTTTATCCACAATCAAACCAATTTAATTGAAAATAAGTAATCTGACAGTTCTAAAATTTCAATGTAATAGCAAATATTAGAAAATTTAGTGAAACTTTGGGCGGCTTTGCATTATTAGTTGCTAGGATGCTTGTTTATTAAAACAATATTTGTGAAAAAATTAGAAATCGTTTGTGTGCGTCGTTTTGAAAAATGTCAGAAAGTGATTCTTTGCCGGTAGAAATTAAAGCAGAAGCTGAAGAAGTAACCCTGCAACTGTTGCCGGCCAAATCTAAAGATGCATACATAAAAGAATTTGCTACCTTTAATGAATGGAGAGAGAAAAGAGGTGCAGACATCATAAACTTGGACTTATTTTTTAAATGTAAAAAGCAAGTTTGCCTCCTCGTCGATGTGGACGAAATATTCAATGTTAAGAGCAACTTTGAATGTGCATAGAAATATTGACATATCAAAATACGGCAAATTAATTGCTTATCTCAAGAGCCAATCAAAAACTACAAGGCAAAGAAGGCAAAAGTGCTTGAGAGGGGACACATCGAACAATTTTTGAAAACAGCATCTGATGAAAAGTACTTAATGATGAAGGTACAACCAATTTTTTTTCTTTTGTATTGGTATCTTAATTATTTTAAATATTTCTAGGGTGTTTGTGGAGGTTTACGATGCAATGAACTGGTAAACTTAAATATTGAACATGTGAAAGATAAAGGATCTTTTATCTACGTGTCCATCCCAGAAACAAAGACCAATATGTCAAGAAGTTTCACTGTATTAGACGAAGGATTCTCTGTTAATGTTATGGAGATATGCAAGAAATACATACGCCTACGTCCTAAAAGTACTATTTCGCAGGGAAGATTTTTTTGCGATATATAAATTCAAAATGCACCGTGCAACCTGTGGGAATTAACACTATTTCCAGAATCCCCTCACAGATTGCTTCTTTCTTAAAACTTCTAGACGCTAAATCCTACACAGGCCATAGTATGCGCCGTTCTTCGGCGACTCTGTTGGCTAATGCTGGTGGTGATATTCTCACTCTTAAGAGGCACGGAGCGTGGAGGTCATCTAGTGTTGTTGAGGGGTATATAGAAGAAAGCGAGTCAAATAAAATCGATATTGCTAGAAAAATTCAAGGAAAATCCAGCACAATGCAAGAGATCTCCGCGATGCAGTCTTCCTCAAACGTGGTTTGTGTAAATGTAAATCCTGATATTGCAAATAAGTTTACTTTTGATGTTAACGTGAATGTTAATATTAATGTTAATAAATAATTACTAAATTTTCTGCAAATTTTTCTTGAATTTTATATATTACAAAACACTAATGTTTTATGGAATATAAAACACTAGTGTTTTATAGGTGTTATAATACGTTTCATAACGGCATAATAATAGCTCTATAATATGGTGATTGTGGATAAAGTAATTAAAGTGTTTAGATTTTGTACAACATGTATAACTAGAAAATTTAACTTTAAAAAATTATTGTGCAACGTAACAATTTCTTCTGATTGAGTTTTCTTAAGGTACCCTTACTTAGGGAGAAAGTAATGGTTAATTTAGAAGTTTGAAAGTAACACTTTAGCATAAGAAATGAGAAAAATCTTATATCTGAGTTTTATGTTAAGACTGGCAGACTTCAAATTGAAACAATTTGCTATTTAATTACCACATCTTTATAGTTTTCTTGTAACATCCGTGTAAAAATAATTAAATACAAACCAAGTAAAAAATAGTTTTTAATTGGTAAACATTTTTAGTTTTAGAATAATAACTGAATGGATGTACAAAAACGATTCTGCGATTGGGCAACATAATTAAGCTGTCTATATCAATTTAGATCTTCTTATATTACCATTACATTTTGAAAGAAAATTATTGATTATAATACCACTTAAAATAATTTCAATTGACAATATTTATATGTGAGTACTTGAATAGGGGTAATGATAACTAAGCAATTTCTTACATTTGCATTACAAAAATATAAAAATAAACTATTTTAGTTGCTTCTTTATAGTCATATCTTTTTTTTCATACTGTTTTTACAAAAATAATTAAATGCAAAAATTAAAGAAATTTTAAGTTACAATAATGTCTGGAAACTAAAAATGAAAAGCTTTTATTCATTCATCCGTAGAAGTATTTCATACAAACTGGTCGTGAAACATTTTTCATTTTTCAAATTGATAAAAGTGATTGATTTTTTCATTAAGTTTCAACCTTTAAGTTTCTAAAGTAATTGAAAATAAAAGAAAACGCGTGAGTAAGTTATATTTACATTCAAATATAGTGTGTACTAATAATCTAAGTCAAAGTAAAATATAAAATATATACATATTTATTTAATTCTTATTAACATAATTTGACATTTTAAAATATTTTAATGCTACTTAAAGGGACTAAGAACCTATGTCAATTAATTTTAAAAGCATCTTTAATCAAGTTATATTGATTATTATTTTAATGCAGTCAGTATACTTTGCTAATTATGTTAAACTAGAAAGCGTGACAACGAAATTCGATACGAAGAGCTATTTGTGGAAACCCTTAAAGTGCAATAAACTTTATTTACAAACATTAGGCAATTTGGAACTTTTAAGTTTTGGTATACATGCATGTATGTCATTTTTGTTGTAAAAACAAAATAACCTGTATTGATTTTTGAGTTTAAAGGCAAATATCATGTACAAAGTATATTCTATCAGACGTATAAAAAAATAGTAATATTTATGTGTATATGTCATATTGCAACTTCGTGTATTAAAAATATAAAACAACGAAAAATTTATAGAGCTCTTAAAACGACAAAGTTGGTGAGGAAGATAAGAGTTGATGCGGATATTTCTCAGCAGACTAGTAATATTAAAAAAAAATTTAATGTAGGTATAGATATTCATCTCAGTTCGTTCATTACTTGTAAATTATTGGTATTGCTGTTAATTGAATTGAGATTAATTTGTAGTATTTATAAATGATTATTACATTCCCCGGGATAGTTTATACAAATGAACGGTAAATGATTTGTGATGGATTGATTACTATTCAAAACAAATTAAAATTAAATATAATAATATGAGTTTTAAGTATTCATCAACATTAAAATTAAAGCAGTAATTACATACAAATAATAAGTATTTACATTTAAAGTAGGTAGGTTCCATTCTACAGAGTAATTTTTGTTTTCAAAGACGACGAGAGTTTCTTTATGGAGTTCGGGGTAAGATCATACCATATGTGTAATTACCCCGACCTCCTTTACTCACTATACTTTTTAAAAGTCTAGATATTTTTTTTCATTCTCTGCAGTTATATTTATCCTACAACAATTATTGCGACTAAATATAAATTGTATAAGAGTATTACAGAAGTCAAACAATTTTAATAGGTTTCATAACTTGAATAAGATGGTTTATCAAAGAGGTACATCTTTGGAAGTTTCTATCGTAATTATAGTATTTTTCTTTAGTTTACTAAATTGTCAAATTCACATAAGCTTTAGCATTAAATATAATAGTACGTGTCCAAATGTTTCAGTTAAAAAAAAAATTTTTAAACTTTTTTTTTGTTTTTTCTTGCATCTCACAAATTCAGATAAAACACAATAGTTTAAACTATCGTTTTAGATGAATATGTAGTGATTTAGTTTCGACATATCAGTTATTAGAGTAAACCGTCAAAATACATAGATTTTAAATAACGTCAACTAGTTTCTTAATAAATTTTTTCATGTTAGATCAAAGTTTTACATTATGATGTGATGGTGAGAGATAAAATTATCAAATTTAAGGGGGTATTTTTGTATTTAAGCGGTTTAAACAAATATATTCTATGTAAACATATAATCTTATAAAGAAAACTTTCATTGTTAATCCTAACATTCACAATCATTATTAAAAGAATACTATATTCGGAGATTTTGATATTAATTAATGAATCATACAACATATTTTAGTAAAAGTTTCTCATTGCTATCCAATTTATCATCTATATTTTTTTCTATTATGATTTGCATAAAAACTGTTGTCATGCCCAATTCATTCATTTTGCTTAATTATTTATTTAATAATTATTTTCACAATTGCTATTTAAAGGAAGTATATATTTGTTATTTTTGAATTAATTAATTGTCGCAATATATCTGTTTCAATTTATAATTCATTATTTGCATTTGACGAATCATAAAACTGAAAATGGGAAAAAAATTAGAATAAAAACTTCTACATGATGCTGACAAACGTGTAAAAGATGATCGAAAGTGTGCGGCGATATAAAACATTTTGTTCGAAAAAATAAAATAAACGTCTAACAGTGTCGCAACTTAATAATTTTGATAAAAAAAGTGAAAAAAAGATTTGTTATAGGAAAAAAATCAAAATTTAAGAAAGAGGAAAAAGTAAACCGCAAAATAATTTAAAAATCCAATTACAAATTTCAGCAACCGCCAACAATTATTAAGTGTATCTAACTGGTATATACAGTAAGGTTTTTTTACGACTGAATATAGGGATGTGATCATGAATTTTAATGTGCACTACGTGAATGTTAATAAAGGTAAATAAATCAATACATATTTCCATAATTCTGACTTAAGCGATGAATTTCCAGCAAGTACACGAAGGAAAAAAAATGAAAATTGATTATTTGTTTATAGCGAACGTCGCAATACTTAGAACAGATTTCGTTAAAAAGTTTAATGCATTTAATTATTGACATAAATCCGGCATGGCCTTCTCATTGAAATACTATCCCTATGTTCAATTTTAAAATGTCAATCAATGGAAACATAGTTCATGTATTTCCTATCTTCAGTCGTAAAAAAACCTCACTGTATACATAATGACTTTATAGCGTTTTACGCCTTACGATTCTCAATCTCTATTGTCTTCTCTCACTCCATTTCTCATTGTGCAGCTGTCTTTCACTTATGGATTTTTGGATTTCTTGGCTGCAGTTCTTCCTTAGCTTTCCCATTTTTGTTCTTCCCCGTGGTTTTCATTTGTATACTTGTTTGAGCAGTCTTCCTTCGTGAATTCTCTGGACATGTCCATGCCATGTTAATTGATTTTGCTCTATCTCTTCTATGACGTTCTTCTCTACTTTCATTAATCTTCTGACATAGACGTTTTATATATTAATTTTGATATTCTAGCCGATTTTCTTATGACATCCATCTCCGTAGCAATTTTTTTAATCGTTTTCAGTCGTTGTTCATATTTTGCTGCCATAGGTACTGTTTTTATCATGGAGTTGTAAATTCAAAGTTTGCTCTTTTGTAGTGTTTTTTGACCACAATATTCCATTTAGAACGCCTATAACTTTTTGATTTGTGTGTGATTTTGTTTTGTATTGGTACTTTCCCTCGCTGGTCAATTTTACCTCCCAAACATTTGTATTGGTGCACTCTTTCAATTGTTTCGTCTAATATTAGTTCTTCTAATTTTGTTCCAGAACTCGTGTATTTCGTTTTTGTAACATTTATCTCTAATCCCCACTGGCAATGCGCTTCTATTAGTTTCCTATTCTATGTCCTTTTTCGATTGTCCGATTACCACCTGGTCGTCTGCAAATTGCAAAGTAAACAACGCAACATCGTCTTTGAGTTGATATCCCATCATTCCTTATATACCCTTCCAGGCTCTTAATACATACTCTATATAATTTTAAAAAGGTAGGTGATATACAACAACCTTGTCGTAGAACTTTCTCTACTGAAAATCCTTCTGATATTTTGTTGTTTATTTTTACTTTTAACATGCAGTTGTTGTGTAGATCTTGGACTGCCCTTGTCAGTGTGGATTAACATGTGTATTTGTTAGTGCCTCAAATAATTTTGTAATGTAGTAGTAGATGTACTCGTCTTTCATAAACTACTTCTTTTTCTATTGTTTGTTTTATACAGAAAGTATTGTCAGTACATGATCTGCCGGTTCTGAATCCACTTTTATGTTCTTATTCAGAATCTAACTGGTAAAAGCCATTAATTCGAACTCTTCCTCTGTTACCTACTACCATTCCTATAAGACGGGACAAAACGAGTTACCGCGCGTGCACACGTTCCTTTTTATACGTGTTGAAAATGACAAAGAAAATAAAAATTGTGTTTTAAACAAAAGTTATACCTAGACAATAAAATTTCTAACAACTTTGTTTAATTAATATTACTGAAGATATTGTTAAAAAAATTGTGTAACGTGTTAGTCAGTAATTACTAATTACACCAAAAATATTTTAAACAAAAGTTGTGTATAATTAAATTATAAACAACTTTTATTTGAAGAAAAATGCGTAAAATAAATTTTTTTGTAAATATTCCAGATTATTGTTGTTCTAAAGTCTATGTAGGTTAACGACAATTTAGCTTGAGTACGCTTAAAATTTAATCAAATCTGCATTATTATAAATAAAACCCATATGGAAAGTTTTATAAAAATCTTGTTTATGTACGGATGGACGGCCAGGAAACTGACCGGCCGGCCATGGAAATTTTTTTTTTTACGTACTACTCTAATTCGTCGGTTTGGAAACAGTTGCATAACTACCCACCCTACTTATAAGATATGGATAGTAAAAATCATAATCAAACTAATTTATGCGAGAACCAAAATAATTGCGCCACCTTAAATGTTTATATAGTAATAATAATAGTAAATGTGTTCCCTTTTCGTTTCATTAATCTAATAAATCACAGGTGCTACAAGGAAAACTTTTTAGAATGCAATTTGCAGCAGTTTCAAACTTTATTTTTTAAGTACAACTTGTACGTGACCTAATAAACTATTTTTGAAAACGCGTTGCTAAATATTCAATTAAGGTTCAAACTTTACGCCTATAAATTATACCCTTATTTTATGAAAGATAATTTAGACCACAATTTTATAGAACTGTAAATTTCTTGCAAATATATTTTTTTGTAATTATAGAATTATGACAATCGTTGGACAATATTTACAGTTCGTGAATTATGTGTTAATACACAAGTTAATATTAATTTAAAATTAAATAAACGAATAAATAAAAGTAGGTATTAGTAAAGCAGGTAAAATGAAAAGTTACTTACGTGATCTCGCACAGCAAAAGTTATAAACCTCTAAAATATGATAATGAAAACCACCCCCGTTTCTGGAATGGAGGGTCTTTTCTGAAACAAAAGGAAAAATATGTAAAGTAATTTGAAATGCGAAATTACAACACCAAGATAATCTTCTTTATTCATATACATACAAAATAATACATTTTTTAGTAAAACCATATTGTTGTTTCTTCAAATTAAAATGACGTTTTTATTGTAAAATTAACTGTAAATAGGTATATTTCTTACTGAATCTTGTTTGTATACAGCATTTTAATGCTAAACTGTAGTTTAGTCAATGTACCTATTTTATATGAAACAAATTCATCAAGAAAATCTATATCAAGCTACTATAAGTTAGTTGTAAATCAAAAATGTAGTAAAACCATCATATATAGGTACGAAAAATTTAAAATAAAATATTTTTTTATTGATATTAGTCTTGTACTACTACAATTATTGTGACTTATTATTTACACGGTAATATTTATTCCACATAACGCTTTTGTATGTGCACTGCTAGTTCCGACAAAAGTTGGAAAAATGTATGTGCAAAACTAGCATTATTACAACAATATTATTTAAATTACCTTTGAATTTAACAAACCTTTCGAAAGGCTTTGACATTCCATTACAATATAAACATACAAAAGAAAGTTCTTCATATGATAGGAATTTTCCTTATACGAAAATTTACTTAATTTTGAATTTCAACTTAGTACAGATAAGGTTGATTCATAGTTAATTAGGTATTTAACTGGTTAAATGTGAAAGTTTCGCAAAAGAAAAGAGCACTTAATTATTTAATTGCATTTTTTAATTCGATTATCAATAAACAGACCCTTAGGCTGTTGAAACAAATTTATTCTGGGGTAATAATAATAATAATCATTAAAAAGTAAATTTCAAAATTAATATGAATAATTGTAAACAGTTCAATAAAAAAATATATACTTTTTGGTGGAGACACATTGGGGAATTAAAGATGAATATTAAATAGTAAAAAATAAGTAGTTTAATAAATTGAATTATAGAAAGTCCAAAACCGAAAATTTATGAGCAAAATTATACTATCGTATAGAAGCATTTTTATGGAGGGTTTTGGTAATACAAGATAAGGAAAATATTTTTCTCTAATTTTAACATACAAAGTGACATTTTTTATAATCAAGGTAGGTGTTTAAATAGTCTATATTTCGTAACTAACTTTTGGGACTTGTCAGATTGTTTTCAAAGTGGTCACACTTGATTAGATTTAAATTAAATTAAATTTAGATTAAAATTAAACCACAGTTTTTCTCAGCTTTGCATAACTGATCTATGCAATGTGTATAGTATACTATAAATTGTGCAATTAAATAAGTTATTATTGGATCCGTTCGCTAAGACTTTGAATGCCTGATTCTCGCACAAAAGGACCCAGAACTAAAAAAACTATTTTTAGCCAATTTTTTTTCTTTAACAAAACAGTATTGTCATGTGCAATTACCACAAACATTTAATTGTTATATAAACAATACAATGGAAATTAAAAACTGGTTCGATATTAGCCATAATTAAATAATCAAATTTAAAAAAAATGGTTTATCAAGATTTAGGCAATACTATTTGAGTATGAGTTTAAAAACAATGGTCGTATTTCACTTTTCATTTAACAAAAATGAGTCCACACATTTTGCATTGGTACAATTATATACTCTTTGGCACTCGTTTAAATATACAGGGTGTATCATAACGAGATTCCAATAGAAGTTTATGGGAAAGCAATTCAATTCGATTCTGAAATTTCTCATGACTAGGTTTTGACATAATCTCTATTTGAAAAAAAATTTTGGTTTCTTGTTGGCGTTTTCGGTTATCCTGGAAGTAAATATCAATTTTGTATTTTTAAATACAACACTAATATATTTTCATATTGACTTTATGCATTAACATTGAGAATTTAAAACAAATTAGATATGTGATTGATTGAGAAAAGATTCCTTATAAATAAATTAGCATATCTGCTATACAGAGTGTACAAAACTCTTGTATAATTTTTCAAATGAAAAAATGTCAAGAAATTGATTTTTTTGAAATATAACACTCTACTTTACATTACATCATTTGAAAGAAGAGAAAATTTTAGGTCAAATTTATGTTACATTTCCTATAGGTACCTATCTTTGATCATGCTCGTAATATTTTGAGTAGAAGTAAAAAAGTAACGGAAATTGCGATAATGTGATCTAATCTTAGTAAAATAATACCCTCCTACAATTGCCTCAATAAAATCGATGTATGTCAAAAAATTTAGGAAGAATATTCGTAATCAAGTTAGTATGTTGTTTGTCAGCATTTGTTTATAAGTCAAATTACCATGAATTGCTCTTTCAGTTAGAGATGACTGTAGGCTTTTAATTTGTTAATTAGTTGACATACACGTCAAAATATGTTAATGAATCTCCCTGCAAACAGGCATTGATGTTTTGATTTGTCAAACGAACGTTTATAGATGATGATAAAGTATGAACAAGTGCCCAGAAAATGTGTAATTGTGGGAACATTGTAAATATGGAAAGTACACAAAGTTCATATTCATTTATTTTTATTTTACGAAAAAAATTTGAATCAACAAAAATTATCGTAACAAATAACGAGGGATACAAACACAACGACTCGTAATTAATTCTTCAAAAGATGTTCGAATGTGGTACCCTGCGACTATAAACACCTGTAAATTATTTTCAAAAGCACGTGCTCATTAGCTGTCTTTATTTTATTTGCATCTAAAATTCCTTAAAAACAATCATGTTTGGTTTGTAGTTGCTGGTCTGAATACAGTAAATTTTTAATATGATCCCAAATTAAGAAAGCGAGTGGACTTAGAATGGGAAACTAACAATCCACCTGTTGTCAAAGATGTCATTTGAAACTTCGCACGCGTCCCTTATATTATGTGGTGGAGCCTCAAACTTAGTTAAAACCAAATATTTTTAGTTTGAACAGCTCTTGAAACATTGGGATTTTGCATCATCACTTCAAATATTTTCCGAAAAATCTGCTTCTTTATGGTAATTGGTAAAACCAATCGCAAGTTACATTCACCTAATGAAGTCACTAGGTTTTAGATTGTAAATCATACCATAAATATAGGGACGCCAATTATGTTTCTTGAGTACTCTATGAGTGGTTGCAGATAATATTTAAGATGTTGTCCAGCTCCACTTAAAAATGTCTCTGAAAAAACAGAGTAAAACGCTGGTGTAGATATTTCAGTATCTTCATCTTCTACTAATGGTTTTGTTCTTGAATGTTTAGAAAGAAATGTGAAACTAAATTGTAAACAGTTTCTTAGCACATCGCGCACATGGTGTAGCAAAGCAATGTGACTGAATTAATTTATATCTAGGGAATCTTTCATCTACCTGATTTGTTTAAGTTTTCAAGCGACTTGTGTGGTTCATATGTCAATTTTCTTCAAAAAATATAAATAATTCGAAAATTACTAATGATAAGTATGAAGAATAATGCATAAAGTAAACTTAAAATTGAAAAGCAGAATTTGAAAATATAAAAATATAGAGAGTGTGAAAAAACAAAGTTGTACTTCCAGTACAACCTAAAGCGTTAGTAAGGATAGAACTTATGTTGAAACCTAGTCATAAACATTTTCAAAATCAAATTCAGACTACTTTTACAAACTTCTAATAAAATCTCGTTCTGATACACCTTTTACCTATACGTATATAGTTAATACAAATACAATGAGAAACTTAACATATTCTTTAATGGTAACTGCCAAGAGATAAAGCATTGCGATTATAGTATTTGCAACAAGTTTTGAGTTTAAAACTTTCGATTTGTACATATAAAATGTTGAGTGGTACAGTTGTTAGTAAAGACAATTAAAAATTTTAATTAAATTGTAGTAGAGAGTTTGTACGCAATGTTGCAAAGTAAATAAGTTTTAAGTATTGAAAGTTTTAGTCGGGTTTGTTAACTTAAAATTTAGAATAAAAATACAATTTCCGATAATCTTGAAATTTTAATTAGTTAGAAATATGCAATCAAAATTATAAATTCAATCAAGTGGAATGTATCCCCATGTTTTGAAGAACCTAAATTATGTATTGATAATATAAACTGAAACCATAGGAAAGTATTCTATTACTTCTAATAAAACAGTATACTATTATATTTTTGTTTCGACATTTTCTTTCTTTCTTATTTATTTACCTTACAAAATTAAATTAGAAACGTTTTTGCAAAGAAAAATTGTTTACAAATACTAGCTATTTTCAAAAAATTTTAAAACAAACGTGTACTGTCGTTCTTGAAAATATTGTCTGAAATGTTATTAAATATGTACCTCACTTTTGATTAAGTTTTTGATTACAAATTATAGTCTTTTCCAATAGATTTAATTTATATTTGACTATTTTACTTTTTAATATTTTAAAAGTCATCGTCGAATAATTATAGATTATAAATTAAAATATTAATGACAGTTGTTAATGTCGAAACTAGTCAAATACCTACAAATAAAGGCAATAATTTTTAATAATATAATTTAATTAAAAATCCAATAAACAAGTAATGCATAAAAATTTGTTTTTAACATATTGTTGCACAATGTTGCAAAGTAAATAAGTTTTAAGTATTGAAAGTTTTAGTCAGGTTTGTTAACTTAAAATTTAGAATAAAATACAATTTCCGATAATCTTGAAATTTTAATTAGTTAGAAATATGCAATCAAAATTATAAATTCAATCAAGTGGAATGTATCCCCATGTTTTGGAAGAACCTAAATTATGTATTGATAATATAAACTGAAAACCATAGGAAAGTATTCTATTACTTCTAATAAAACAGTATATTATTATATTTTTGTTTCGACATTTTCTTTCTTTCTTATTTATTTACCTTACAAAATTAAATTAGAAACGTTTTTGCAAAGAAAATTGTTTACAAATACTAGCTATTTTCAAAAAATTCTTAAAAAACAAACGTGTACTGTCGTTCTTGAAAAATATTGTCTGAAATGTTATTAAATATGTACCTACTTTTGATTAAGTTTTTTTTGATTACAAATTATAGTCTTTTCCAATAGATTTAATTTATATTTGACTATTTTTTACTTTTTAATATTTTAAAAGTCATCGTCGAATAATTATAGATTATAAATTAAATATTAATGACAGTTGTTAATGTCGAAACTAGTCAAATACCTACAAATAAAAGGCAATAATTTTTAATAATATAATTTAATTAAAAATCCAATAAACAAGTAATGCATAAAAATTTGTTTTAACATATTGTTGCACAATGTTGCAAAGTAAATAAGTTTTAAGTATTGAAAGTTTTAGTCAGGTTTGTTAACTTAAAATTTAGAATAAAATACAATTTCCGATAATCTTGAAATTTTAATTAGTTAGAAATTTGCAATCAAAATTATAAATTCAATCAAGTAGAATGTATCCCCATGTTTTGGAAGAACCTAAATTATGTATTGATAATATAAACTGAAAACCATAGGAAAGTATTCTTTTACTTCTAATAAAACAGTATACTATTATATTTTTGTTTCGACATTTTCTTTTTTTCTTATTTATTTACCTTACAATAAATTAAATTAGAAACATCTCTTTGCAAAGAAAAATTCACTAGCTATTTTCAAAATTCTTAAAAACAAACGTGTACTGTCGTTCTTTGAAAATATTGTCTGAAATGTTATCAAATATGTACCTACTTTGGATTAAGTTTTTTTTGATTACAAATTATAGTCTTTTCCAATAGATTTAATTTATATTTGACTATTTTTTACTTTCTAATATTTTAAAAGTCATCGTCGAATAATTATACATTATAAATTAAAATATTAATGACAGTTGTTAATGTCAAAACTAGTCAAATACCTACAAATAAAAGGCAATAATTTTTAATAATATAATTTAATTAAAAATCAATAAACAAGTAATGCATCAAAAATTTGTTTTTAACATATTGTTGACACCAATCTTGCAAGGTGAGTTTGTTCAAAACGAATTGTTTTTTATCTATAATAGTATCGGTTTTTCTTTAACTTGATTTAACTTTAAATTTAGTATGTTTTACAAAATTTAAACGGATAATCCTTAACTTTTATTATTAACGTTTTATGAACGATATGAGCAACATAGTGACCAATACATTATCACAATTCAAATTAAAAACAAACCGAATATTTACACCATTTTTCTCTATTTTGATTTTTATCAAACTTGAGTAATTATTTTTTAAATTTTTTCTTAAAACAAAAAACTACAAAATTTAAAATGAATGAATATGTGTATTCTTGTATAGTTTTTTTTTAATATATATTTATATTTATTTACTACATAGGGTATACTTACTTTATTTTGACCGTTTTCAACAAATGATATAATTTTAGTGCTTTAACCGATCAATTCTAAAAGCAAAATAAAAACAAGAGTTTGCGCAGAACTCTACATCGTTCCGATACTAACAAACTTGTAAACGAGTATCAAAAGTGTGCGGTAACATTTTGTTCGAAAAAATAAAATAAACAGTGTATAGAAAGTGGGTCGCAACTTTAACAAGTAAAGTAATTACCACTTTGTCAGGATTAGGTTAGTATGCAAAATAGCATTTTAAGATATTTCTAAAACAATGAATGTATTCAAGCATTTCGCATTGTAATTTTAAAATTAATTTTAAGAAAAGGGAATTTATTTCTTCTTTAATACAAGTAAAATTAAACCATCTGTAATTTGTAACGTCCGATTCTAAAAGAAAATAAACGACCCAATGGATTAAAGATTAAAATGGGTTTATGTTGTAAGCAACTGAGAGTGAACTTTAATAAGCCTCACTCGCTTTACATATTTATTAATACAATTTGCATATTAATTTTTTTTAAAATAAGTTGTAAACAGTATTAGCTTTCAATACTTATATATGGAAGAATTTTTTTAAAAGTAATTTAAGTTAAATACCGACTATAAATTGTTCCTTAACTAAATAAAATGAAAAATAATAACAGTCGTGTACAAGAATAGTAGTTTTAAACGCAAGAAAAAGTAATAAAAGAATTATTTAATTAGAATAATCCTTTTAATACTTATAAAAGATAATATTGTCATTATTTAATTGTATTGTTCAATAAAACTTCTTTACAAATAAAGAAGCTGTTTGAATAAACGCTGGTTTTCTCTTGTCTTTTACATTTTAGATTTAGATAATTTTATTACAACCGCGACATTAATCAGTTATTTAATTTAAATTTCGTTAATTGTGGCTAAACCGAGGCGCTCTTTAATTGCATTTAGAATAAATTTTAATTATTCTTGCATTAAATATAAGAAACGAGATTTTTTTTTGTTAATTTCAAGTCAACAATCGTTAAGGGAATCACATACAATAGTTATTTCGTCTTAAAAGATTTTTATTAATTGTCAAGTGTGTAAGGAACTAAAATTTAAAACAGGATTTAAGTTTAGATTATGGCAAAGTGACGCTGATAATGGTGTTTACTTTAGATTAATCGTACAAGCCCTGATACCATGAGACTAATCAACGTTGCCATCCCAAAGCTAACTAAAAATAAAAAGGAAATAAAAATATATTTGAATAAATGTTTACATAGCCATTACTTATTGTTTGTATTTGTTTGAGTATTTTATATTAATATTAATAAAAAGTCTTTTATTATATTTGAAACAATGACCAGCTCTTAAGAGTACCTAAAATAGCAAGTAATATCAACACATTATGAGTGGACAACACCTTGTTTTAGAGAATTTTTATATAAGGGTGATTAATGAACTCAAACATGGCAGGCTAATATATATTATTTATGTTTATTTTATAATTAATATTTTTTTAATTTATTAGTTTCTTGGTGTTATTATTAAAAATGAATAATAATAAAAGAAACTTACGTAAATGAAACCTCGTCACTTATTCACAGTTTACAAATGTACTTTTCATACAGTAATACTGTCTCTTATCTGCTACTGATAATTATTACCTTATCAATAAGCAATACAGATCGTATTCTAAACATGATTACTTGATAATATAGGTGAACTAAATTTTTAAAAATTATTTAGTTAATATTTAGCATCTTCTGCGACTTCCTACCATTTACTTTAAGGTTACAAAAAAAGTATCTATTATAATTAAAGAAACCAATTAGAGTGGTCTGCGATTTGAACTGAAACATTAACCACGTCGCGTCTACAGAATGACATTTCTGACGTATGGAGATTTAAAACTGTACGAACGCTTTTGAAAATTTGAAAAAATGGTATTTATCACTCAACAGAAAGCGAAAGCTATTGGGGGTTTCTTTCGAATCGGTGTAAAAATAAGCGAAAAGTTTGAATTTAGTGTCTTTTTAGTGCATGTAGCTAAAGTTCATAGCAATTCACTTTCACAATCGTTCCTTATTGGCTAATTTTATTGATCTCTCGTTCTAAGAGATATTTATCATACAAAATTAAAAGCTGTTGATAGGTTGTAATACTTTTCTATAATTTGAATCAAGAAAATTAAGATTTTTTTGTCTTTCGAGCATAGTCATATAACACAAAGTTTGTAAAAATACTATGTTAGTTGTTTTCCAAAATTTAATTCATACTTGAAATTGAAATTAAGCAACTAGGTATTATTTAAATATTGATTAATCTAATGTCACCCAAGTGAGTTGAAATTTAGAAAATTTAAATTACCATTAATTACGAAAAGATACAAATAATGCAATTAACAAAGAAAATTTGCCGGCTAATAGACAATATGAGTTGGTTCATTATACTTACATAGTTAATAGTGTATTACCGTAATTGTTATACATCTAATTAAACTTCATAAGTAAGTTTTCCCAATCGTATGGGACCTCCTGCTAGAAGTGTGGTAAATGGATCAATTAAGACTCCATGTACTTTAACAAGCGCCGACGTTTCGGTCACAACTTGTCTAATCCTTTTCGATGCTATAAAGAGTTAAGAGTCAAATATTGAGATCCTTTTCTCAACTGTAGTTATTTAGATCTAGTTAACATCGCAAAAAAACATTTGGCGTCAATACATTAAACTTCTTAAGTAAAAAGACAAACTTAGGTTTCACTAACAAACGTTTAACAGCTACACTCTCTGCCGCGATAACAGTATTTCGATTCATGTTTTAAGTGTTTGTGTTCTTTTAGACAAAAAGACATTTCGAAGGCATTTAAGGTACGTTTGTGAACAAGGTTTTCATATGGTGTCGGTAATATTTCTGAAAAGCCCTAAATAAATTTCTTTTTTGCATCATTTGGTACTATTTATTATCTAAAAATTTAAAATTTAAGTTTTTGATTGTGTAGTGTATGGGTTTAAGGATGATTTTGTTTCTGACACATTTGCAATGTTATTTTTTATTATGGTTTTAATATTGTGATTTTAATAATTAATTTGTATCGTTTTTGAAAATGTAGAGGACGAGAATGTTGAATAGCTCCAAAGTTATTTAATTTATTTAAAAATTTTTTGTTATTTATTTTGTGCCCACAATTTCCGAGTCATAAAAATTACAAAAAAAACCCGAAAAGTTAAATGCCCTGGGGACAGTTTAATGTTTAGGTAAAAAAGAAATAGTTATTTACATTAGGTGGGAAAGTAGATTTTAGGTGCGACGTTAGCGAGCGCCGTAAAATCACTTTAACGGAAATTTGTTATAATATTTTTGGCGACGCATCAAAAGTAAAAAAGAACAAAATTATTTTATTGATTTTAAGTAGCCTGGTGTTTAACCATTTGAATCATTACTAATATTTTGTAGTTATTTATTTAACTGAGTTTAGATGGGCCATCAATATCATCATCAATAAAAAATTAAATGCGCCTTTATTCTGTTACAATATTGTGTCAAGTATGGTATAAAGTAAATTTTTTAAATCAATTATTTATCGATTTTATACTTAGTTTATTTTAAAAGTTCCAAATAGAGATAAATGACTATTTACGCATAGTAGGTATTTACCGATGTAGCGTACTTTAGGAAGAAAGTGTATTATTGTGTAAAATTGTTTAAGAAAGTATAAAAATGAAAATGTTGTTTAAGTTAGGGGAAAAAAATTATTTACAAGAACTTAAAAACTTTATGAGTATAGAGAAAGTGTTAAACAAGTTTTTTAATATTACTAAAAAATTATATCTCAAAATCTATACTCTAGCTGTGAATGTTATAAAAGGTTACCTAGTTGATGTTGCTTCGAAATTGGAAGGGTCGAAGACTAAAAAATATTTTAGTTGGTGCTATTGGTTTATAGATTTCTATTTTTCAATTTTTTTATGTATACTTTTTTATAGGAATGGGGTTTCGTGAGAACTATATAGTAGATAAATAATTTTTTGTTAAATTATGTACTTTTTTTTAGGGGAATAATTTTTTTTTGTAGAGGAATATTGAAGATTTTAAAGATAAATGGTGTTTTTATAGTATGGAATGAATATGTGTATGTTATTGTTTTAAGAAATATATAGTTCTTATTGGATTGAGTTGAAAAATTTGTGTTTGTTAGTTGTTTAGGTTATGTACTAAGTTAAATCTACAATTTGAAAAACGTTTTTTGTGTATAATTGTTTTTATATGTTTAATTTATAAGCATATAAACTGAACAATTGTCCTTGAAAGTGTTGGAACATATGGTTTCTAAGATTAACACAAATTAGTGTGATAAGGTTTTTTTAAATAGAACATTCTGTATCTAACTGGTTTTGTTTTATGTTAATTGTAACAAGGTTATTGAGTATATGGCATCTAAACTTGAGTTTTCATACGTATTAAAATATTTAGTAAAACTGCAATGTATAAATGAACAAAAACCAGAAATTTTATAATAATAACGAATTAGAAAATAATCTAAACTATTTAATCATTTATTTTTATGGGGGAAATTGTATTTTCTTTTTTTTTTTTGTGTTATTTTATGTTTGTGGTTGTTGTGGGGCTTTTTTTGGTTTGTTTTTGGGATTATTTTTACTAGATGGTCTAGGTGTGATATTACTGTATTCATTCTTTGTTTAGTTGTCTAGGTTGTGTCTGGAAATATTTAGTTAACACGTTTTGAGTTTTATTTAGATAGTGTCTAATCATGTGTTTGTTTTTTGTCTGATAGTTTATTTTATCATTATTTTTTATGGTTTGTGTTTATACTTTCAGGTTTATTTTGGTATTTGTGTTTATGTAATTATGGTGAATGGGAGAACAGTTTAGTTTGAGATGTTGGTTTTTTTGTTTGTGAGGTTTTTTATTTCAGACTGTAGGTAGTTGTTTTTATTTATTTAACATTGAAAGATGAACATATTGTTACAGTTTATTTATTTATTAAGGTTTTTTGTATTAAAGATAGCGGGAAGAACAAAGAATAAAGAGAACACAACAATGAGAAATTCTATAAAAAACTGTACAATACAAAAGTAAAACCCAACAGGAGACGGAAGAAGACATCCAACAAAAAATAATAATAAATACACACTCAGAAGAAATTCCAGTATTCAGATAGCAAAATTGAACTAGCCATATCGCTACTAAAGAATAATAAAGTTCCTGACATGGACGAAAAATTGACTGAAATGCTAAAAGAAGGGAAAGATACAATAATAGAAGAACTTAAGGTGCAATTTAATATTTAATCACTGTCTACATAAAAGTTGAATTCCCAACAGCTGGAAGGAGGGGAGGGAAACACGACCCATTTCCTTACTATCACAGATCTATAAACTGTTCATGAGGGTAATAACCAACCGTCTAACATTTAAAATGGAACTATAACGACCTGTAGAACTTGCAGGGTTCAGAAAAAGCTACAGCACATCAGACCATTTACTAACAATGAGAACATTAATTGAAAAGACAAATGAATATCATTTGAACCTATATCTTACCTTCATAGACTACAAAAAAGCTTTTGATAGGTTGAGTTATGGGCTGTAGAAAGAGCCATGAATAATTGCCGTATCGATTCTCGCTACAAAACATATACAATAAAGAGACTATGACACTACAAATGAACAGAGATACAACAAAACGAATATTAATAAAAAGAAGTGTCCGACAAGGAGATGTCATCTCTCCAAAACTTTTCACGCTGGCAATGGAGAATATGTTCAAGCAATTAGATTGGACAGATAAAGGGATAAACATAAATGAGAAAAAGTTAAACCACCTCAGATATGCGGATGACATAGTGCTCATAACAACAAACTTTGAGAAATTGCAGGATATGGTAACACAGCTATCTGAGGCATTAGAAAAAATAAGCCTTAAAATTAACATGTTTAAAACCAAGGTAACGACAAATACAAATGACTTGAGAAATTGTATTTGAACATATGTTATTTACCGTTTTCTAGATTTGTTCTGTAATTATTTGATATTGTGTAAAAAGAATTTGTCAGAGCCGAAATATACCAATGAAACTTTTGACAACATTCATACAAGATATTAAATCGAGATGAATGACTATTAATATATGCAGCATCATAGAGATATAACATCTTATATATAACCTTGTACCCTATAACGTCAAAGGACTACCTGAAGTAGCTTTGGCTGCATCAACTGAACTGGAAAATGGATCAAAAATTCTTAAAAATGGGGATTTGGTGTGCCGTAAGAAAGTATTAGAAATAGTACGAGTCAAAATGTAGATAAGTCAGAAAACGTATGGAATTTGGAGAAATTGAAGTTTTTAATAGATCCCACAAATAGCAAAATAGTTGGGAGACTTTGTCTTCCAGCATTACAAACAATTAGAAGTTCCTGTAGAAAACGTACGACTGTGTTGGGAATATGCAATGTTTTTCGAAATTATTTTACCAACTCAGTAATTCCTTCGGTAATTAATGACCGTCCTGTATTATTATGACTGTCATGGATTACACGTTGATGCTTCTTTAGTACAAAGTGTTAGTGAAAAACAAGTAATAATGCTAAAATTATAACCTCACTCTACGCACCTGTTACAACCTCTCGATTTAAGTGTTTTTAAATCATTTAACCCACATTGGGATGAAAAGTTAATTGTACGGCAAAGACAACACTTGAGACTTAAGTTATCAAAGAAAATATGTTATGAGTTTTTTTTTCTCCGTCCTCAAAAGATGGGCCGAATTCCAAGAAAGTAAGAATACCACTGCTATGAACTATGAAAAATGATGAACAAGAGGTGATTCAACTCAGATTCTTGAAGAAAATATTTGTAACAGGGATACAGAAGCGGTACTGTTTGTACTGTTCAGTGCAAACATAGTTCTAATGAAGAACTCATTTCACAAGAAAGAGAAGTGACATTCAAAGAACTGTTGCTAAGAACAGTCACTCAGACACCAGCAATATCTGCAGAGTTGCAAATGGTTTTGAAGTTATTACCTCAGCATAAGTACTTCAAAGACTTGAAGAAAAGCAAGCATTAAAGAAAAAAAAGTATGAAGAAAACTAAGAAAAATAATAGTAGAACGGAAGTTCACGCTCTAAGTAGTGACGAAGAATGGGGGAATTTTGGATTATGGAACTCTACGATGATGATAATGAATTTTTACAGAAATAAAGCGATTTAGAAAACGATTCTGTTTTTGGAAATAGGTTCTTGAGTTCTAGTGAATGGTTCTAAAATATCATTAAACATTAAGTTGAGCAAACCTAACGGCCTGACAGGTTAAGTTTACAAATTCTAAGGAAAATCAACCGCTAATAAGTAGACGTCAAATTTGAAGGCTTTAATCTGAAATGAATTTATTTACTATGATTCATCACTTTAATTTTGGTTTTGTTTTGTTGCATAATAAAGTCTACTTTAGAAAATAGTTTGTTGTGTAATTATCTTTGGTCTTAGATGTTTAGAATTTATATACCTACCACCAAACAAAGAATTGAGGTACTATACTTTTATTGTTTACCCCTTATAATTTATTCAGCGCTTGTTATCTGTTTTAGATCATACTATTATACTAGCCCCAAAGCATTGGCCAAATGTAATTAGTTAACAACGCTTTATTAAATTATTAATATTAGATAAAAAATTGAAAAAACTCGATCAGAAGCTTTGTGGCAAATTTGGAGACATTTTTCGAAATTTTGTTTTAAAAAAATGTGTAAATGACTAGTTTTGATGAACTATTAAAATTTTATATTACAGTAGCCTTTCCTTAGTTAAATATAATTAGTATGTTTGGTTTAATGCGCAAACTTAAAAGTTAGAAAGGATACGAAATAAACTGTCACGAATATAGAAAATCTTTATGATGCAAGAAAACTCGAGTGGCCGTCAAGTTTCGTTAAGGAGTAAGAAAAATGACAAAAAAATTTAGATTTGATATAAATTTACGACTTCTATTCTTTAACGCTCATGATGTATACATATATATTTTATGACATATTTTGAAATATATAGCATTTATAAATTTGTGTTATTTTCTATTTTATTGTATAATATGTAGTTTCAAATATATTTATATTTTTGGAGGTAGTAACTTTTTATTTAAAATTACTTTGCAATAAGTAGAATACAGAGCAACGTAACATAACCGAAGTTATTAAAACATAAATATTGCATTTTAACTTCTTTACTTTTTAATGTAAATCAAATAAACTTCAGAGAAACGTAAAAACAGGTGAACATTTATTCAGTCTTGCGTATTCATACTCAATCAAGTATCGATTTTATTGATTTGGCCGGAATTAAATTACTTTATAGTCACTCAATACAAGAAAACCTGTTACTCAAACCATCCAATTACTTATTATGCAAAGAACGACGCGACATTATGATACGTGTTGCGTTAATATAAAGAACGGATAAACTTAAATAAAAATCTGTACATATTCATTTTGAGTGTTTGAATATATTTTAAACTTAGAGTGAATACTGAAAAAGTAAAATGATAAGGATGCTTTAAAAAAACAAACAATTATTAAAACGAAAAGTTTATAAATGCACAAAAGAATTGTAACACGGTGTAAGTTGTACAAAATTTCAATTAGTAAAAGATAGGTAGTATGTTTGCATACGTATGTTATTTAGTACATTTTTGCTTTAAATAGAATAGAAACTTAGAGTGTCCAAATTTGGTGGATTTTCAATAAAGATATGTACAGCAAAATGATTTTTCTGTAAGATTTAGAATACAATAGAATTTCTGTTAGAACTAAAATTTTCTATCTCTCTCCGACAATGAAATTAATAAATATAATAATACAACTGTATTTTTTAAAAATTTTTCATTTATTGATTTTGTCAAGAGAAAATACCTTTTAGTTTAAACGCTTTTTGACAATCTTGACAATTTTTTTATTATTGATTGATTTAAAGCATGGAGACAAAATTGAAATGCAAATTTGCAATTTTTATATGAAATGTGACTTGTCGGCTGCATATTGGAGCAATTCCGTTATCAGCTACTGCTCTGCAATTGTTTTTAAAATTGAACACACGTGCATACTACATTTTAGGGATTTAACCTTTAACTTTACTTCAAAATAACTACTTTTTTTAGAGTGAAGTGGTAATTAAATAACAACCCTTGTATTTATACTAGAACTCTCTGTACTGTAGGCAATAACTCAGTAAATGATAGTACATCTATAGAAAGTTACTATCAAACTGTATTGAGAATGATAATGAACTAATAAATTCTCTCTCAAAATTAAAAGTTTAAATGGGTTTTATATTTATGTATAGGTACCTATACTATAGAAAGCACTATTTAAATGCATTAATGTATGTTTCGCTGGAAACTGAGAACGATTTCCGCCTGATATAGAATGTTTCCGTTACCAATTACCATAAAATTCAGGTAGTAGAAAACTAAAGTAGGGAAAATTAGAATCTTTTAACTGAACATAAAATGCCTATATTTTACATTTACTAAGTTCTGTAGCATTATTTTTTTTTAAGTTAATTTAGTTAATTGTAACATAAATAGACAATTGTTTCAACTAAAATTGGACCTAAATATAAATGCGTGAGGTAGGGATTAAAATACTTTAAATATATGTTTTTCTAACTTTTATATTAGCTTTTGTGATATTTGTTACTTTGAAAACAAATATTTAAATTTTGCTTCAAAGAATAATACCAATTTGAACTGAAAATGTATTACTTCAAATTCTAACATTATACTTCTTGACTTTAAATCGTAGTAATTTTAAAATAGACCTTAATTAACAGCACGTCATGGTTGGTTGATTTAATTTAAGTCTTGCGGCTTTATCAGTTTGTTTTATGTAAATTTATTAAAATAAGGAGAAATATTTTAAAACAATGTATTCAAGTAATATTTTTGCAGCAAATAAATATTAATGATTTATTGATATTTAATTTAAATTTAGTATTTAATTTTATTACAAGCCAATCAACTAATGGTATTCAACAATAACAAACTTACTGTAGTGTTATGAACATAAATAATTTCCGTATAGAATTTTTACAGTGGTTTATAGAAGAATATTGATTTTTTTCTGTATAAAAACTAAAAAATATTTTTGTAAAACCTGCAGCGCATTCAAACTATTACATTTCCTTACGAATATAATTGTATCAATTTTTTAAATTTAAAGTCACATAACAACTTTTATTTGAACAAAAACTGTATTTAAATAATTGGGTAATACACTTTTTTTTCAAAAATTGATAAATTAAAGTTCCTGGGTATTTATTAAAACTGTTAAAATAAAAAAAAATCTAGATCTCGTTTGCGAAAATTTGATGCACTAACACCAACGCCAGAGAAAAAATTGGTCAAAGAAGCTTTATCTGCAGCTGTAGTTAATAGTTAATTGGAAGAGGTTGACTCTATAAATACTGAATTTGAGAAAAATCTAGCATCATCTTTTTACATATCATTTATGATTAAGTCACAACGTTCTAATACTTCACCCGCTAAATATAAACTGGTTGAATTTAAAGAATAATACAGTTTTTAATTTTTTAATACCACAAAATTTATTACAATGATTAGAATACGATAACGCTCAAATTTAATAAATGTAAAACAATGGAAACATCCAATTGTTTTGTTAAAAATAAATCAATCACTCTCTATAACTAATATGTATAATTTATGGTTAAACATTACTGTTTTGAGAGGCAACTGTACCGTTAAAAATATGGAGATTAGGGGTACTATGGAACTAATGAGTAGTTCAAATAATTGCAGCAGGTGCTCTGGTGTTTTACAATACAAGTCAGGACTATGCAGGCCCTATTTAATTTAAGATAAAAAACAGAGGTTTTAAGCTTGTAAAGGCAAATATCATTGGATACCATGATAATAAAAAAATCGACTTTTGTAACTTCTTACACGTCTGTCGACAAAGTTGCTTTAGTGCGGATCAATTTTTCAAAGTGTTATGATATCACGAAGCGGCACTAGATGCCGCAACATTTTATTAGTGGTATAAGATGTATTCTCTTTTGGGTAATACAATAGTGAACTTAAACACGAATTCTCTTACTCCTGGAAAGTCGCAAAAGGGCAAAACAGCTGTCGAGTAATTCTTGGAGTTTGTTTGCAATTGTACTATTCTTTGCGAATTTACAGCAGGCAAGTCGAGATTGTTTTTTATGTCAACGTTTATTATCAATAAATAGACTTTTGTAACTGCTTACACATTTGTCGACAAAGTTGTTTTAGTACCGATCACTTTATCGACGTTCTACGATAGCACGATACACCACTAACTGTTGCAATATCTTATTTATCATTTGTTTGGTTTTTGTTTTAAAACGGTTCATATCTAAAGTCTGTATACTATTGGCGCGGAGTAATAAATCATAATTGCTTGAAATAATTCTTTATTTTCTTGTGAAAGCGGTACTTCTACGGTTAAGTAAAAACCAATAAATTCTAACCAAAATACGATCATTGTGCCGCTCTTGCAGCATATCGACCCATCTAGGGTCTAACAACAAGGGTTTAATTTTTGTAAACACGTTGCATCAGCCCAGGTACTGACGAAACGAGAATCATAGCCGTAGATGTGGGTATTATACCAAGATACGGTGGAATATTGCTGAATTAAATTATTTACTATGAAAAATAGATTCCACAAAGTAAGGATTGAAACAATAAAAGAAACCACATAATAATTCATATCAAGGTAGATTTTACTATTATAATATATTTACCTAGTAAAAATATGATTTTCCAAACGTATCAGGTACCTACGCCACTGCAATACGGGAGATTCGATAATTCTGACAGGTTTATTACTCCGCGCCAATAGTATACTGAGTATAGAAGAAGTGAACTGCGCGGTAGAAATCATTTAAATGATCTGTACACTTTTTTACGAACATCTGGAGATACGATTGCAAATGATCTCAATAATGAAAGTATTAAAAAGGAATGTATTGTATCACATGCCCCTCATCAACGAGGTTTCACTTATAGAAGTTTTCAGAAACATTAATTTGACGAAGATTTCACTACAGTTCTAATTCAAAGAGAAATTAAAAGACATACCAAATTAACAAACAGGAATTCAATAGCTACGCTATCATCATCAGCGAACCGATACTGCCATACCAAATTGTTGAAAAACATATCAACACTTTTACAACCTGACTAGTTTTAATCCGCTAAGAAAATTTACCATCAGTTTACTGAATTTTGAGTAGGTAGTATACAATTACATCCTTCTACAGGTGACATCTAGTTATATTCGAATAGACAACCCGAATTTATTAATAAAACATGTGTAGCAGTATTATTTTCTGCAATATGTTGAAATCCACTGGCGGGTTCATCAATAAGTCTAGTTTTAAACGTTGTGTAGTAATAAGTTTTAAAGATACCGTAGAAATACGGTGATTAGGGGTATTGTGGAACTTAAAATAATTTTAAATTAAAGTAATTAATATTAAACTAGGCTAATCACATGAAAATAACATTTTAATAGAAATACATGTTAAATTAGTTTGTAAGTTGCGTTATAACACAGCGTTAAAATATGTGTCATTTTTAGTAATAATTAGCTATATCTTAAAGAACATAGGGTGTTTTCTATTTAAGGAAAAGTTAAATGCTACCACGACTTTTTGAAACACCCTGTATAATCAAAAATATTTTTAAAATGTGTACACAATACCTGTACTAAATGTAACCAATTTTGAAAGTTCTATTTTTTTCTAATGATGTTATCCTCCAATGTCTGGAGTTTACGCCACTGTGTGTATAAGTATGAGAATTAATAATCTGTTGCCCTCTATAACTTTAACCTAAAATCTACAAGTAATTTTATGTAAACTTTTAAGATGCCTTAATTTTTACGCTAATTAATTATACTAAAAATGCTAAAAAGACATATAGGGTGATTCATTAATGGATTAATAAAGTTTCCAATAATAAAAGTAATTAATTCTAAACACAGCTAATGACATGGAAATAATGTGTTAATAGATATACATATTCAATAATTTTTAGTTACTTTATAACAGAGCGAAGTAGATGTCATTTTTAGTGATAATTAGCTATATTTTTTAAAATACTCTGTTCAATACATTAATATGTATGCTATATATTTTTTAAAGCTTTGATGAGATGTTTTCAAAACTTTAAGAAAATATTCTATTTCAAAAAATGTAAGTTTATGCTGCCACGACTCTTTGGAACACCCTTTATAATCAAAAATATTTTTAAAATGTGTACACAATACCTGTACTAAATGTAACCAATTTTGAAAGTTCTATTTTTTTCTAATGATGTTATCCTCAATGTCTGGAGTTTACGCCACTGTGTGTATAAGTATGAGAATTAATAATCTGTTGCCCTCTATAACTTTAACCTAAAATGTACAAGTAATTTTATGTAAACTTTTAAGATGCCTTAATTTTCGCGCTAATTAATTTTACTAAAAATGCTAAAAGACATATAGGGTGATTCATTAATGGATTAATAAAGTTTCAAATAAAAAGTAATTAATTCTAAACACAGCTAATGACATGGAAATAATGTGTTAATAGATATACATATTCAATAATTTTAGTTACTTTATAACAGAGCGAAGTAGATGTCATTTTTACTGATAATTAGCTATATTTTTAAAATACCCTGTTTAATACATTATAGGTATGCTATATATTTTTTAAAGCTTTGATGAGATGTTTTCAAAACTTTAAGAAAATATTCTATTTCAAAAATGTAAGTTTATGCTGCCACGACTCTTTGGAACACCCTTTATAATCAAAAATATTTTAAATATTTTATCAACTAAGTTATCCTCCGATGACAGAAGTTTGCGCCACTATAAGTAAAAATTCTACTTAAATCTTACTCGTTTGGTTTAAACTTTGTGTGGTATGCATGATATTTGAGTTACAACAATATATTTATATTTAAAAACTTTACATACCAGTCTATTATTTTTTAAAGGCTTTTCTAATTTTTAAGTTTTATCTACTTTCGTTGTTTTGTTCATAAACTATTCATAGAATCATGTATAATGTTATATCATTAATTTAGCACATGATCTATTTACCACTCCCATAAAATACTTGTACTTTTGCAAAATTTAGTTTTTATTTACATTGATCTTTATAGTACTTATCTTTATCGGTGATTATAATACCGATATCGATTTTTTTAGTAAAACTCCATGAATTATTCATTTACTTTTATTGAATGATACAAGAATTATATTGCTAAGATGCCAATTAAAATTACAATTTTCAATTCAAATCTGGTAACACGGTAACACGCAACTATCTTGCGATGTATCTTATTACAATAATTTTGTTACAATGCTCTTTATTCATGTGTTCATGTGTGCTAGAAAAAAATAAATTCAAGGAACTTAAGTTTACCGTGTTTAATATATGCGATTGTATGTCGACACTTAGTTAGTATTTTGACATTTCCCATTTTGACGTTTTGTCTTCATTGTTAGTTTAATATCAATTGAATAGGCATTTAAGTTTACTGCTGTTTTCAAAAATTTAAACAGAGACATGTGATGAAATTATAATATGTTATGGGTAGTACAGAAACCTGTATAAAAAGATCATACAAACGTCGACATAGGTTTATAAAAATTTGCCAGTTATTCAGGATGAGTCATTATTTAACCTTATATGATTTTAACTATACTTAACCATTGGAATACCTAAAGTAAACAAAATCCTAAACGAGGTTTAAATTGCTTGTAATTGTTACAGCTATACTCAGTATACTATTGGCGCGGAGTAATAAACCTGTCAGAATTATCGAATCTCCCGTATTGCAGTGGCGTAGGTACCTGATACGTTTGGAAAATCATATTTTTAGTAGGTAAATATATTATAATAGTAGAATCTACCTTGATATGAATTATTATGTGGTTATATGTTATTTATTTTATTTGTATAGTAGATCACATTACTAATTTTACTTCTTACGTATTATATACTATTATTTTTGTATCTTGGTATAATACCCACATCTACGGCTATGATTCTCGTTTCGTCAGTACCTGGGCTGATGGCAACGTGTTTACACAGATTAAACTATTGTTCTCACACCCTAGATGGGTCGATATGCTGCAAGAGCGGCACAATGATCGTATTTTGGTTAGAATTTATTGGTTTTTACTTAACCGTAGAAGTACCGCTTTCACAAGAAAATAAAGAATTATTTCAAGCAATTATGATTTATTACTCCGCGGCAATAGTATACAGACTATAGATGTATTCAACTAAAATGTTAAAAAAAATAAAAATAGAACATTAAATTGCAGTCAATTTAATTTGTGTGTATATGTTACGCCCAAACATCGAAAACGCTCACTGAGCGAAAAAAACGACCGCAACGCGTTCTGGACGGTGCCGAACGATCAAATACCGAAATGACATAATTTTTCGCTTTGTGTCCCTTTTCGTTGACCACGACGCGTCGTGGACAATGCTCAAACGGCCACAACGCGTTCTGGATAATTTAGAAAGCACATAAACCGATCTTTCTTGTCTAGACTTGTCAGTGTGTTTCCGACTGCCTTCGAGTGAAGATATGTCTATGTTATTAAGCGAAGTAGCTACTATTGTAGCTAAAAACGATAATACGAGAAAGGTGTTTAATGAAAACTTAAAAATATCGTTGATAACAGCAATGATCGGAGTGATTATTTTACGAACGAACGGTATGAAGAGATCGTCCGAGAAGTGAAAGAAGCGAACCGCTTAAAAGATAGCAAAATGCCCTTGTCGTCCAAACAATACAGAAGACTCAAAAGGTATGATATTATAACAATTGGGGAATCTGAAAAGTTAATTGAAAAGCCCAAAGGAACACAGGATGGAAATTTTCGATATTACTGTAAAACGGGGATCTTTTTGGCATTATTGAAGCTGCTCATATGGCAACTGGACACAAACGAACAAGAGGTATGTTACTTAGAAGCTATTTCTATTAAATATTGGTCTAATTATTTTCTATACGTGTTCCATAAATCCCTACATTTCTTAATTTTAAACTGTAAATTACGTATTTAGTTGAAAATTGGATTTTTTCATCATGAATAATTAACAGAAAAATACTAATTTGGTAAAAATAGTTTCTTGTCGTAAGTATTCGACCCACCTTACACACACTTAAAGGGTTCTTTGTTTCTTTCTAGTTATGGAGGCTGAAATCAACAAAAAATATTGCAATGTTACGAGAGTAGCTATACAGATCTATTTATCTCTCTGCGAGCAATGTCAGGGAAAGAAGAAGATCAAGAAAAAAGGGTTAGTTGTTGCACCAATCCTATCAAATCACATGAATTCGAGATGTCAAGTAGATTTGATCGATATGCAGACCGAAGCCGACCGCGACTATCGTTTCATATTGAACTACCAAGACCATCTAACAAAATTTACAATTTTGAAACCACTCAAAACGAAAACAGCTGAAGAAGTCGCATATAATGTAGTAGACATTTTTGCATGTTCGGTGCTCCCTTTATTTTGCAAAGTGACAACGGTAGAGAATTTTCTAATAAGATAATTGAAGAGTTAAGGAATCTGTGGCCAGGCCTTAAACTTGTGCATGGTAAGCCCCGCCACTCACAGAGCCAAGGATCGGTAGAACGATCCAATCAGGACGTCAGAGATATGTTGGTAGCGTGGATGCTTGACAATGATACCAAAAATGGTCAGAGGGATTACGGTTTATTCAGAGCAAAAAAATCGTGCCTTGCACGAAGGGATTAGAAAAAGTCCTTACGAGGCCATGTTTGGTGACGAGCAAAGAATCGGACTGGCAGATTCTTCTCTGGAAAGGAAACATATGAATCTTTGGAAACGGAAGAAGATTTGGAGAAAATCTTGGAAGGGATGTCGAGGATGACACTCGAAAAAGATCAGGAAGGGGAAGAAAATGTAACCAATGCAGTTTCCACTGTGACAGCATGTTCTATTTGCGAAGATTTTGGAGTTACCCAACCATGTAATACATGCAGCTTAAAAGTACACATGAAGTGTGGGATTGAAATTGAAGGAGACATTGTATGCAACCTTTGCTGCCGACGTGATGCAATCAGAGAGCAACGCAAAACTGCTACAGCAGGAATGGAGAAGCAAGCTGGAAAAATGCTAGCGCTGTCCCGTGATAAACTACCTCCTGCTGAGATCGGTCACAATGTCGTAGTCAAAGTTCCAGATGTCGACAGGGGGCGGCTTGCTCTAGGAGTGTTCTAGCTGTTGTTCTAAGCGTTAATGATTCCAGCTTGTATAAATTGGGAACTAAAGAGGGCGTGCTGGAAAGACTTTATAGTCGCAATGAATTCGACTTCGCTGATTCAAATTTTATAAACGCATCGGATGTTCCAAGTTGTTCATTAAATTTGAGAAAAGCTTCAGCTCTTTCATCTGGATCAAAACAAGGATTTGTCATGTGCCATTGTAAGCGTTATTGTAGTACAAAAAAGTGCAACTGCAAGGCTAATAAAGTGTTGTGCAATTCTAAATGCCACAATAATAGTGCCTGCAAAAACAAGTGAATAAAGTTCCATGTAGAAATAAGCCTACAATAAAGATTTTGAAATTTTCAGTTATTTTTGTAAATTTACTTAACATTAAACATTCATTAAACACCTCTCTCGTATTATCATTTTTAGCTACAATAGTAGCGACTTCGCTTAATAACATAGACATATCTTCACTCGAAGGCAGTCGGAAACACACTGACAAGTCTAGACAAGAAAGATCGGTTTATGAGCTTTCTAAATTATCCAGAACGCGTTGTGGCCGTTTGAGCATTGTCCACGACGCGTCGTGGTCAACGAAAAGGGACACAAAGCGAAAAATTATGTCATTTCGGTATTTGATCGTTCGGCACCGTCCAGAACGCGTTGCGGTCGTTTTTTCGCTCAGTGAGCGTTTTCGATGTTTGGGCGTAACATATACAATTGTTTTAAACAAAAACTTTGATATTAAAAAATTCTGAAATTTTGTTTTATTTATTAGTATTTGAAAACTTAATAAAGCAAATGAAACACGTACGTATAACGGTTTCAGAAACAATATAAACCTTAACGAAATTGAAAGGACTACGAAATTATAAATAATTTTGGAAAAACATAGAAGTTTGACATAACTGAAGTAAGACATTTAATTAAGTTGACATCACAAACTATTAAACAGAATTCAAAAATCATATTCATATTAGTGTAGATGTTAAAAAAATGTTTTATATCTAAATTAAAAACTGTTTTGTTAAAAAAATATGTTATCCTTACCCATAATAAGTACCTACAAGTGTATGTATAACAGTAAGTTATTCAAATCCGAAAGTTACTTTAACATACAAATTGTTTTGTTAGGTAATAGTTTCATGAAAAGATAAAGCAGTCAGGCTTTAAATACCCTCTATCAAGCCCTTTACATCTTAACCCGACTTGTAACTTAAATTGCGATAACACACAAAGATGAGTTTGTTGTAATTACCTATACCAACTACAAATCATGCTGAAACTAATTTTCGAAACTAAGTTTGGATAGAAAATAATAGTACTGTTCATTAGGTTTTGCTTATTAGGACAACAATAAATAGTAATGTGGGTATCTAACAGATGCATGTGTTTGTAAGTAAAACACCTCACTTTGTAATTTACGTTAGAATAATTACAACGCTTCACTATACGATCTACCATTAAATTTAAAGTTTGAAACAATGTAAAATTATTCTTTAAATGCATGTATGTGGTGTTACGTATCAATAAATAAAACGAAAAACTATAAATAACTTTAACTATAAATAATTCATTAGATTAGCGAAGTGTTTGTAAACTTAAGTTCTGAGAATTGCAAAATGCGGGAGTGTGCAAACATTCAAACTCAAATGAATATTTTACAAGTTTCTAAAAATCGTTTCTTATTACGCTTCAAAATTGTTTAATTTAAAACTATTTGAACATAAACATTAATCTATACAATTACCCAATATAAGGGATGGTATTTTTTTTTGAAATTTGTTAAAATATAAATTTGATAATTGTTTTAAGTTTATTTGTTCAATTTTTATATGAGTGTTAAAATGTTTATTTATTTCATTGAATGAAATTTTTTTTTATTTGCGTTTTGTGTATTTGTGCAGGTGACTATATTTAATCAAATATTTGATGCTGATAAAGCTTATGGATTATTTTTGCAAATTATTTTAATCAATGTTCTTATAATGCGCTAAATATATCTATTATTCGATCTTATTCTATTAAAAATAAATTGTGTTTGGGAAAAGAAATGTTTTTGTCCGAAACTTGGTCTAAAGTTATATCTTCTCCAATTTAAGGTTTAATCGCCTGTTCTGCTTTCACAAAGATTTATGTTCACTATTTTTGTGTCATTTTGTGTTTAGGTTTTAGTTTTCTTAGCTATTCTTCTGCTTTCCATCCACTCTATATGTTAAGTCCGGAGTCAATTATCAAAGACAAAAGTAATATAAGTTTAAGTACATCATTAATATTTTAAGATTACGCTATAAACTGTTATTGCTATAGTTTTTATTTATAATTATTTAGGAATTTATTAGTTACTTTAACAAATGCTGAACAGTAGTAGAGTTCTATTAAAACCAAAAATGTTACTAATTTCGTAGTAATAAAAATGTTCCTTTTTATTTTTAGTTTTCTAATCTATTGCATATTCTATGAAAAAAAGTAGTAAAAAACTGCTCCAGATAATCGCAGTTCAAATGATTCAACCCGTAATTTTGAGGCAACTTATGCTATACAAGATCTTACTTACAAAAAAAAAAAAAATAAAATTTTATTTTTTTTAAGTTGGTATAATTGTTACTGACTTCCAATGCACATTATATGTCAAAATATTCATTAGTGTTTGAGTGACGCTTGTTTTTGTGTGACACAAAAAGAGAATTTGGTGATTTTTACAATGTCTGAAATTATTCAACAAAGAAGTGCGATCAAATTTTGTTTCCTGAATGGAATAAATGCTGCAGAAACGTTGAAAATGTTGCAGAAGGCTTACGGGTACCGAGCTCTGCCAAAATCAACAACATATGATTGGTATAACTTGTTCAAAGAAGGTAGAGAACGCGTTGGAGACAAAGAGCGCCCTGGTCGACCATCGACTTCAACTGACGATGCTCACATCCAAAAAATAAAAAAAATAGTGCTTGCAAACCGTCGATTAACTATAAGAGACATTGCTGATGAAATTGGCGTATCAAAAGGATCAATTAATACCATTTTGAAAGATGTTTTGGGCCTCAAACGTGTCAAGTCTCGATTAGTACCAAAAATACTGAATTTTCTTAAAAAACAGCGTCGTGTTAATGTGTGTAAACAATGCTCTCTGACTATCAGGCAGTTTATAAACGCATTAATATGGGAGATGAAACTTGGATCTACGCTTACGACCTCGAAACAACCGCATTAAAGTCGCTCAAAAATCAAGGTAATGTAGACAGTTTTCTTCGATTATCGTGGTGTGGTGCATTACGAATTCCTTCCCACTGGTCAAACTGTCAACAAGGAATACTATTTGAGTGTTATGAGTTATTTTGGTGAAGCTATTCGTAAAAAGAGGCCGGATTTATGGAAAGATAACTCTTGGTTTTTACACCACGATAATGCGCCATCTCACACTGCACTGATTCTTCGTGACTTTTTCGCCAAAAATTCAACCAATATCGTTGCACAACCACCTTATTCACCTGATTTGGCTCCGTGTGACTTCTGGCTATATTCAAAACTCGAAAGACCACTTCGAGGAAACTGTTTTGAGTCGATTCAAGACATTCAACGTGAATCGGCGCGCGCTCTGAAGGCTATACCGGAAGAAGACTTTTTGGCATGCTTCGAGGACTGGAAAAAGCGGTGGCATAAGTGTATTATATTGGGAGGAGACTATTTTGAAGGGGGCGAAATTGAATTAAAAGAATAAATAAAGATTTTTTGATTTATAAAACAATTCCGACTAGTTTTTGGACACAGTTATACATGCGTACCTACTGAAGCATGTTTGAAAACTCATCATTTAAAAAATTAGCAGAGGAAGCTATTTCATTGCAAGAAGAAAAAGAAAAGAAATTGGATTTTGTGAAAGTACTATAAAAATGTAAAAAGATTTGCTGTATATCATCATTACATCTCATAATTATTATAGGGAAGGGTATTCTCTAATTAAATCAATTAATTTTACGTTGTGTATGAGTATGAAATCTAAATGAAAATTTCAATATAAAAAATACGTCACAGACCCATGCAAGTTTAAACGAAGTAATTCATGATAGTCGTGTCAATCCTACAAATATGGTAAGACATTCATACACACAGCATTTATAAAATATTCTTTACGGCAATGCCATTGTCTGTTCAAAATACAAGATTTGCCATAAACTTCACTATAAAACTTTACCATTAAAAAAAACAATTTAAAAACTCGCCAACATGTAAGGAAATTGTTAATGCGTCGGGTATGATATGATAACATGAGGTGTCAGCTTCAATTGTTTGTCGTAGATATTTAAAATTTAATATTATTAAAAATATAGTTTTTCCACCGGTACTTTATGTATGGTCGGTTCCAATGCTCTTAGTTTTGTTATTTTTATCTCATAATATGAGAAATTTTTACAACTTGCATATCAACTAATAAATAATTAAATTTTTGGTCGAGAGAAAGAAAAAATGATAAGTTTTGGAACTGATCTACTTTGTTTTTAAAAATGCATTTAAACAATCAACCCTATAATAGTTAGTGTGAACAGTTTAGAAAATTGCCGGCACAATCAACTACTAAGTTTGGTGGTTCTGATTGAAAAAGTTCCACATATTGTTCGGCTGAAAACCTCTAACCTTCAAATTATTTTAATGGAAAAAGGTCACCACCATTACCTGCCAACATAGTAGTAGCACTCGACCTCCCCAATGTATGTATAGTTCTCAGGGTTTTTCAAATTTAAAAACTCTGCTATCTTCTTGTGAATTCCTCCTATTTTGTGTACTCCTATAAATTGTCTAATGCATTTACTTTTCTAAAATCGACAAAACCCGACGATTTTACAAACCGGAAGGTCGAAGCGCTGCATAATTTTTATATAACTCACAGCCCTTAAAAGGCGTATCATCATTTGTTATGGTAAATATCCTTAAAGATTTATTTTTTGTGTCTTGCAAGGTGACTACTATGAATTTACTATTGTCTTCAATATTAACAAGAGACAATTCTTCGCGTCTACAGGCGCCATATATTCCGAATAATAATATTACTTATTCCAATAAGAAAACGTCTTCTGGTGTTTCCATGAAGAAATTAGTGAATTGTTCGGTTGTTAACACCTAGTTAGGCTTGTAGAATTCCGATGTTCTCTTCAAAAACGTAATATTTTTCTATACCTATAAAGAATTGTTCCTACAATAAATTGGATGACATTTGTGACGTATTTTACCTAGAAATTTCAATTTTTTTACGAAGCTTAAAACAGATTATCAGCATTGAGATTTTTGTCCATAAAGAATTTGAGGCAAAGCTTTTTGATAACCCTGACAAATAGCACAGTAAAATGTCTTTGTTAGCGGTTTTAACTTTTCTGCTTTTTCTCCACTGGCAGAATTTATCATATTCTTTTTCGTACCTATTTTTTGTTTTCGTAGGCAATAAATTTTCAGCCACTACTCCGCTTCATTGAGAATTTCTTGAACATTCAGGAAAAACGTTACAAATGTCAATTTAAAGTGCAAATTGGATGGCTTCTTTTGTACAAGTTTAACTTGTAATTATTGACAGGAATAACTAACATGGTCTTTTAAGGTCCTTTTCACTACCTTAATTGAAGGTTCAGCATCAGAGAAAACCAATATTATTGGAATTTAAAAATGAGTTCACTACAGATTTTTGTAAGTCTTTACAGTTTCTTGTAAATCGTTACAGACCGACCTTACAAAATTTGACAGAGCTACAGAATTGCAAATAATAGCGATCTGTAACATATTTTACTACGATCAAATCATAAGGTGGAAGATTAATAAAATCACTTGTTAATATAAATCAAAAACATCTTGCCAGCAGGTAGTCAATTTTTCACATTTAATCATTGATTACGAATATAAAAGAAATGTTCGCATTGGCGTTGAAGGTACATTAGCTGCAGTTCGCAAGCAGACCATTTTGCACACCGCAGTTGATTATGCGAAACCATTTTTAATAAAGGATGGACGAGTCGGAATCTCAAAATGGTCAAATCCTATTTATGCATTTTTGTGTGCTTCAGCACGAGAGCGGTGCATTTAAAAGTGACAGGAGATTTATCCGCATTATCATTCTTGAACGCTTTTAAAAATTTTATTGGTAGATGAGGTTTTTTAAAATAATATATTCAGATAATGTCACTAATTTTGTTGGTACCAATGCGGAATCAAACCGAGCACTTAAAACATTATTTGAATCAAATTACGCCAATTATTGTAAATCAAATTCTATTGAGTGGAAGTTTATACCCCCGAGATCACCTCATTTTAGCAGACTTTGCGAAACCGCCATAAAATCAGCTAAAACCATGATGAAAAGGTCATTGGAAATTCAAACTTAACATTTGAACAGTTAATAACAGTGTTTGTGCATAATGAATCAGTCCTTAACTCTAGACCTTCCACACCTATATCCAATGATCCTGTTATTATTATTTTATTAATAATTTAAGACAATAAATCATTCGAACCCAAAAAACAATGTTGAATGGTGGTCAATGTCCGGCTCGAAGAACCAATAAATGTTTGGTTGTTTCAATAAAAATAAGAATTTCTATTTACAGTTTAATTTAATATTTATATATAGTGGACTGTAACATGATAAATTTGCGTTTCTTCTTAAAGACGTTAACAGAATGAATGAATAATACCTATCAACTACCTGAGTTCTTTAAGGGTCGGTCATGCGCTATAGAATTCTTAATAGTACTAATAAGTTTGATTTCATATTGCTGAATCATAAACATCTCCCAAGTTAAACCATCAACAAGACCTAAGTGCTTAGGTTTTACCCACTATCGTAAGAGGATTTTAGCGGTCTACCTTGATCTTTTTAAATTATTTAATTTCTCAATTCTTTTGCCCTTAGAATAATGGACAAAACGTTAGTTACCTTTTAGTATCGCCCAATCTCAAAAGACGTTTGCGGTTTGAATACGTATAGTTTGTTAAAGTTCTGATCCTACGAAAATTAAAGGTACACTTAAACTTATTAGTAGAAAAATATTAGTTTTAATTTTTTTTTACAGTAAATGTAATATATACTCGTATTCAGATATTTAGTCATCAATGCAACGCAAGAATAAGTGTCAAGCAACGGTCAGATATTTTTAAGAAACTAAATACCGATTGATACCAAAATACAGCTAATATTTGACCAAAGATTTGTTGGATTTGAATTAACTTCTAGTTCATAAATTACGCTAACGTTCACATGATGTTCATTATTTTATGTTTATCTATGACAACGTATTATTAACCTTTTATTTCGTGCAGTATATTTTTTAAATAGAAGAGATTGTTGGCATATCAAGATTCTTCTGGTTATGGGTCCATAGAGAAATAAATGTTCATTGAATTGGTGAAAATATAAAGTAAAGTAAAGTAATTGTTTTTTTCAACATGGCGGATATAAAAACACTTTTAATGACAAAGTTAAACGGTACAAACTATGCCAATTGAAAATTTAAGGTAGAATTGTTGTTGAGAAGTAGAAATCTTTGGACAAAGGTAATGGGAACGGAAAAACCAGTGGCAGTTGTGGTTACAGGAACAACAACAATAACGAATCAAGCAGAAATTGATGTATAAATTGAAAAGGATGACAAAGCTAGAGGTATTACTCGTTTGTCAGTTGAAGAAGATCAGATTACTTTGATCCGTACAAAAAGACAGCAAAGGAATCGTGGGTGGGATGCGTTAAAATAATATCATGAGAAAAATACAATAACAAACAAAGTATTTTTGATGCGTCAAATTTGTTCATTGAAGTTGGTTGAAAGCAGTGACCCAAAAGCACACATCAACAAGCTGATAGATTTATTAACAAAGTTAAGTAACATTGCGGGTCCAACTAAAGCGTTATCGGATGGTTGGAGTGCGGCCATGTTATTAAGCAGTTTACCAGCAAGTTATAATGCATTAATTACAAAATTAGAACCAAGAAAAGAAGATGAAATTACATTTTCGTTAGTCAAGCAACGACTTGTAGCAGAATATGAGCGTTATTCACAAGAAACTTTAAGTGGTGATTCAATTTTGAAAACATCGGCTTGTTTCTTTTGTAAGAAAACAACACATATAAAGAAAACTGTATAAATTACAAAAATTGGCTAGCAAAGAAAAGCAACAATAACAACAGCAGTAATATCAACAAAAGTGACAAAGCCAACAGCGTTTGGCAAGGAGAAGATATTTCAAATTGATCTGAAAGTGCAAAAGATTTTTTATTTGGAGTAGGTTGTGGTGAAAATGTCGATTGTATTATCGATTCCGGAGCAACACGACATACAGTAAATAATAAGAGTTTTTCAACAATTTTGATGATTCATACAAAAGTACAGTTAAAGTAGCTACGGGGAAAATCTGTTGTATGTGGGTATTGGCTCAGGCTATTTAACATTTTTGAATGAATACGGAAATACACAGCAGGCATTGGCTACTAAAGTTTTGTATGCACCTGATTTGCTTGGAAGAGAAAATGGGACTGCGTGTTGAATTTGGCAATACAAAATGCAAAATTATACAAATTGCAGTTGGGGATGTTATTGGTGATTTGTACGTGTTAAGGTGTCCAGATACGGTTTGTGCAATTTTACAACACAATGAGAGATGCATTACATCAAAAATGGGACATCGTGATCCAGCATCAGTCAGAAAGATTGTTTCCAGTGGTTCAATTAAAGGTTTGGAAACTGTAGAATGCGGAATTAAAGAAGTTTGTGGTATGTGCATGAAAGGAAAAATGACAAGACTACCGTTTCCAAAGAAATCAATGAGTGAATACGTTGGATTTGGTTCATATAAAAATGCATTATAACTTTTGTTGAAGATTATTTGCGCTTTACCATAATTAAATTACTTGCACACAAATCGGAAGTTGAAACAAAATGTTGAATTTTGTAAAACAAAATTTGGTTGAAAGCCAAAAGTATTCAGATCGGATCGTAAAGGTGAATACATTGGAAAATCACTTACGGATTATTACAGTGAGGAAGGTATACAGTATCAATTGACAGTGGCATACAGTCCACAGCAAAATGGAGTAGCGACGCGAATTTCTCGTACAGTTTTTGGGGCGAAGCGGATGCAAGTGCTAATTATATACAGAATAGAGTGATAACCAGATCAACAGACATTACACTATACAAACGTTGGAAGAACGTTGAAACAAAATGTTGAATTTTGTAAAACAAAATTTGGTCAAAAGCCAAAAGTATTCAGATCGGATCGTAGTAGTGAATACACTGAAAAATCACTAACGGATTATTACAGTGAGGAAAGTATACAGTATCAATTGACAGTGGCATACAATCTATAGCAAAATGGAGTGGCAGAAAGAAAAAACCGAATATTGGTTGAGATAACTCGTTGCATGCTTATTGCCCCAATTTGCCGTACAGTTGTTGGGGCGAAACGGATGCAAGTGCTAATTAAATACATAATACAGTGATAACCAGATCAACAGACATGACACCATACAAACGTTGGAATGGTACAAAACCAAGCATTAATGATTTTCACATATTTGGCTCAAAAGTCTATGTTTATGTACCAGCAGAAATAGGTAAAAATTTGGATAATGTAGCAACTGAAATGATTTATCTTGGTCAGGACGAGCAATCAAAATCATATCGTTGTTACAATGACAAAACAAAAAAAGTGGTTATCAGTAAAGATGTTCGTTTTGGCTAGATATATGAAAACGAAAGTTGAGTATCCATTAAAGATGCAAGACGAGGAAACTCTACAAGAACAAGATAAAAAAGATGTTAACGATATATTTTATGAAGAAAAAATAAGTGATGATAATGTCCAGGAGGAGGAAAGTAACGGTATACGTCAACCATAAATTCGTATCTCAAAACGTCAAAACAAGGGTCCTCCACCAAAGAGATTGATAAAAGAAATTAATGTGATACATGAAATTAACGAACCAAAGAATTACAACGCTGCAATCAACAGTGAAGAAAAAATGCAGTGGTTTACAGCAATGCAATGTAAGAGTGAACCACATAAACGAAACAACACATGGGAATTAGTTAATTTACCAACAGGTCGAACAGTAATAGATGGAAAATGAGTGTTTTAAATAAGGACAAGCGCTGATGGTGAAATTATTCGATATAAAGCCAGATTCGTAGCGAGAGGATTTTCACAAACGTTTGTTGAAGATTATGATGAAGTCTTCGCAATGGAATTAAATAAAAACTGACTTGAGTGAATATTTGGACAAATACAGAAGTTTGGTTGGTTAATTACTGTACTTGTCGATAAATACTCAACCAGATATTTTGGCAAGCATCTGCATTTTGGCTCAAAAGGTATGCAAACCAACGAGAGAGGATTGGAACAAACCTAAACGTGTAGTGAAGTATTTGAAGGCAACTATTAATTTCAAATTAAAATTAAGCAATGTGGGCAGATGATAGAAACGATTGGAAGTCAAATATTGTTCGAATTTTCTATCTCAATGGTGCCACAGTAAGTTGGACTTGTCACAAACAAAGCATTGTTGCACAATCATCGTGTGAATCGGAATTTATTTCCATGGCAGAAGCAGTAAATGAAGCAAAACGGTTGCGACAATTACTTGAAGAAATGCACATTAGATTTAATTCGGGAACAATCCTGTATGAAGACAATCAGGGATGTATCGAATTGTTACGTAATGGCAAATTTTCATACAAAACGAAACACATTGATACCAAATATAAGATGATAAGAGAAATTAATTGAATGTATGGCCCAAGCAAAGAGATGGTGGCAGATTTGTTAACTAAACGTATTATCAATTAATTACTACAGTCAAAAATATTTGTTAAATATGGTGCCACCAAAGAAGATACTTGCGTCATTATTTTCCGATGTACGAAATAACGTATCGATCATTATATGAATAAGACATAGATATGTGTAAAATAAAGAGAGAAGATGTACTATATGCGGTATAAATAAAGTTACTCAATAGCACGTTTTAGTCAAAGCGATGTAAGAGAAAAAAGTTCCGCCCTAGTGCTATCTTTTTCTGTCAGTTTTACCAACACGAATCCTCTAAAATACTCTAAATTTTAAATTATCACCAAAAATCAACCCAAGCTAAGCTAACCTTAAAATTTTTAATTATTCGTTTGAGTTTTGTGTTTGGGTTTGTTCTGCGTGGTTTTTATCTTATTTTGATCGTTTTGCTGCTTCTTTTACAAACAGTCTTTTTCAAGACTAAATTGTTTACTATTACCTCTGTCTTCTGTAAGTATTTAAAATTGTTTTATTAAGTACCTGTAATTTATTTTTTATTAAGATATCAACATGGCTACAGAAAAGGTTAATAATCTGTGGCTTGGGTTGACTTTTTGGTGATAATTTAAAATTCAGAGTAATGGTTGAAGGTTCGTGTTGGTAAAACTGATAGAAAAAGATAACACTAGGACGGAACTTGATTTCTCTTACATCGCTTTGACTGAAACGTGCTATTGACTTCAATTTCATTTAAGTTGACGTTTTGTCAAATGTCAGTCGCTGTCATTCTTGGTTCATTTTGTATTTTTGGTTATAAATTGCTGTCAACTTTTACTTTTTAAGATTAGTATTTCAACTGACAACCACATATCTTGCCAACACTGTTTTAGTTACTTTCTAATTCTAACTAGTAACTAAATAGTAAATGATCAAATTAACTAAGAAGTTTTTAATATTGATTCATATGCTTATACTTATGACGCAGAGATCTTCTTTCCTGGCAAGAAGTATACATTAAAAATGTTTCATTCAATTCAAAAATAAAGTTTATTTAACAATCTTTTATTTCGTGCAGTATATTTTCTTTAAGTGTATCCAAACTAATTAAAATATTTTAAAAGTTAAGTATATTTTATTAAATGTAAAAATCACGAATATTTTCAAAAGAATGGTATAATAATAATGTATGACTTTGTTTAAATATCTTAAGATCATGAGTGGGCTGTATATCTATTAAAAACGTGTGTGTGATTTAGCGTGTCAAAGTAGATTACCGTCCCTAAAAGAAAATACTTCTTTTACTTTTGTTTACGTGTCACTTACATTTAATCTTTATCTTTTTATACAAAAGTTACCTTTGTTACTTTTTATTTCCTTTGCCGTTTTCAAATGCACACTTCCTTGATTACCCGATACACAAGAACATAAATATTATCTAAATTATGTTAGTCTCACACTTCAATTAAGTATGAGCTAAATTACCTACTTGACCTGATAAAGCTTAAATATAAAATTAGTCTGTGGAAAATTAACAATAAATAAACTCGTTTAGTAAAATCGCCTTTTAGTTAATTTAAAAGTATTGAAGAATTGTTTGTTGTATAATGCTGCCGACAATGCAATTTCCTATCTCTCTTAAGAATAATTGTTAGATCCAGTCAATTTAACTAAATTTGATTAAATTAATATAGGTTGTTCAGTATTTTCTTATAAATTGCGTTTTAGTTAATTAATAATTCACTTCAAGTTTGTTTAACGATCAATTAAAATTTTCTTGTGATATTTAATATTTCCTTTCATTTAACTACCTACTAAATAATGATGTCGTAAGTATTCTTTTGTTAAGAATAAATCTATGATTGTAAATAGAAGTAGTTTGTTACTTTAATAATAAAAATAACGGTAGGGTCTCTAATATTTAATTTAAAGCCATATAAGCCAACTTTTTAAAGAGGAATAACATTTTCTTTATAAAAAATATCTTTAATTCTATTTATTATTTTCTTTATACAACAGTGGGTAAAATAAAGTCACTCATGTTTATTCAAAATGACATGAAAATATAACATAGAAAAAGCTTGATAATCATTGACCTAATTCTGTTTAATATATGCAGTTCTCGTACTCCAAGGATTTTCTCGTTTGAACCTAGTTTTGTAGTATATGAGGAAACGGATCAGTTATGATTGAAATAATACATCGTAATATTAGAAAAAAATATTTAAACACAAATCTTTTTAGAATCTTTGTGATTAAATATTAGAAAAATTGTATGAACTCCAAGTTAATGTTTTAATTTACATTATGGTTAAGTTTGATTTATCAGCTTGAAATCTAAAACTATCAATAAAAGCTTTAGTAGAGATAATAGAAAGATGAGAACAAAAACAGAAATTAATACTATTAAATATTAACCCAGCACAAAACAACAGAAATATAGAAAAAAACGTAAAACTAAATTGAAAAAGTTTTTTCTCTTTCGTGAAATAAGTATTTCTCTAGAATTGATAACTTAAGAGTTAAGTACAAAAACTACTGTTTTTTGCAATAAAATAAATGCTACTCGAGAAAATATTGCGACTGAAAAAATTGTATATAAAATAATTGCCATATAAAAGACTATAAACAGTAAAGCTTATTTAATTTGTTGTATTACCAATTTTTCGATTTAATTTTAAAAAACAATTCTTAACAGGTTCTATTATGTGCACCTGTAAACTTCGAGTAACAGAGGCATCAAGAAAAAAATTCAATTTCAACTGTTAGAAGAAAGATACAACCTATCTCCATTACTACATTCACTTTCATTTCGATTACACACGCCATGTATTCATCGTTGTACTTGTAACATACATATGTAATGTATGATTTTATCGCTTTCAGTTAACATTAATTATTTTTAAGTACTTAAAATTTATTTTAAGAATTGTTACCAACAAAGAGAACACATTTAATTTATATTTAAAAGTAACCGCTTCATAAAGTTAAAATATTATGTTGTTACTAAACTGAAAATATTTTGTAGTACTAACGGTTTAAACTAAACAACATTTTAAACAACACGGTTTAATATAGAAAAGTTGGACCGTAGTCCGTTTGTACTATAGCTTTAAAGTTTTAATGTGTTTTATTTAATTTAACAACCAAAATTTAAATGAGTACATGTATATTTAAAACTTTTTTATGTGTGATCCACCTTTTTAATGTGCTCATCATAATTGAACATAATAATTTTTCTTAATGTTGCGATTGAAAGTAGTAATAAAGTGCAATATAATAGACAATTATTGGAAATACATTATTATTGACTAACATTATGTAAATAGTGATCAGCCATAAACATCTTCAAGATAAAACAATTCCTGGTAAGTTACTTAGATTGTATTTATTGAAAGTTGGAGTTTTGACCAAATCTATTGCTCTTGTAGATTTACAAACTCCCACATTTCACTTACAAAATAAGTAGTGTCCTATTTTGTTGTAATTGAAGAGTATCTCCGTTTTTAGTGAAGATAGAATTTTGCGGTTTTCGCAAACCTGCGCCACTTTTAGAGAATCAAAGATAGCACCAGCAACATTTCCATACCCTTCTTTGTTTAAGAGATACAGGGGGAAATTGAAAATTTCAACTTTTTTACTATTTCCTGTATTTCTGTTATACTTTAATATACCGAAAAAATAAAAAATGCTTTTATAGAATTTTACGTAAAATTAAGTCGTCTAGTTGGATTATTTTTTTCTGACATCGTTTATGACATATTAAGTAAACTTATGTTTTTCTAAATGGGAAACCCGGTATATTATTTCAGAATCTGATCTGTTTTCATTTTAGCTACTCAAAAATATAGCATACTTGATATTTATTTTAAACAATGAACTTTACTCATACTTTACTTCTTGTGTGTCTTTAAATTAAGAGGTTTTGATAAAAATAAGTACAACACCTATTTCTTAACTTTTACTTTTTTTATTCCATACGTTTTTTTCCAAACCTACTAAATCAAAACGGCAAATTTACAAAAAATAAATATCAAGTATGCTGTATTTTGAGTAGCTAAAATTAAAACATATTACATTCTGAAATAATATACCGGGTGTCCCATTTAAAAGACAAGTTTACTTAATATCTCATAAACTATGATATGTTAAAGAATAACAGTGATACACGAGATAGCCGAAAAGTTAAAATTTTTAATTTTACTCTGTATCTCTTAAACCAAGAAGGATATGGAAATTTTGTTGGAGCCATCTTTCAATTCTCAAAAAGTAGCAAAGGTGTGCGAAAACTGCAACTCTCTATCTCTACTAACAACCGAGATACCTTGCAATTATAACGAAAATGGGTCACACTGTACATAATTCCTATGTGGGTGCAAAACAAACCGTTTATGTCTGGCAACCGTGTTTGTATATTATATTATTATACTCAAAAGGAATAAACGAGTAAGTAGTTTTGTTGAAAAGCAATTTTAAATACCAAGTTTGAAGAGATGTAAATGGTTTTTTACCAAGCGCTTTTTATGTCTATTTTAAAATCAATAGTTGATCAACAACTGTACCCTTGTTGTATTTACCTTAAAAACAATATTATAATATATTTTTATGATGTTGTGTATATTTGTTTAAGGTGGAGGTAAATCACAGAACTAATGGTCTTAGTTTTGCCGTAGGTCATATACTCGTATTTAAATAAAATTAGCCTTGATAAACCTCTTGCTAGCTACAGCAAAACGTTGACATTTTTATGCAATATTAATGGCCTTTTGACCAACACAACCGAGATTCAAAGCATAAGAACTTAGATGGAATTGTTAAAACCATAGCAGCAATTGTTTTTTTAAGCGTGTTGGTGCAACCGGCCACAAGGCAGAAAGGCACACAACGTTGCTGTAATTTGCATATCACAATGCAACATGTTTTTATTATTGTTTTTTTTTATTTGTTACTACTGAGATTATTAAAATGTTGAGATAAAATTTATACCCAAGCGGCAAAGTTTGCGTAAGATCTGATCTGTTTGTTGGTCGAGTGCACCGATGCCACGGCTGGCAACGCTACGCTTCATAAGACCCCACATTGATTTTTCAGTGCGACCAACACAATAGAAGCAATGTACCAACATCATTAACACAAGTGGAAGAAAACAATATTCTGAACTGATGTCCTTTTTTTTCAAGTAGACACATTTAAAATTAAGGGCATCACACCCACTTAAGCGGTCAAAATATTGGTTCACTTACTTCAACAATACCATTTGTTAGAAATCGGAAAGGTACCCAACGATTATGAATAAAATGTACCAAAAAATTGCCCCAATTGTCGTTGATATTCCGTCGTCGTTGAATCGGAGTTTATGTTTCGAAATAAAGAGTAAGTGTGGATACGTCAGTTGCAAAAATAATGAAAAGAACAGGGCTAAATCGACGGTAGACTCATCTATATCTCGTGGCAATTTTATAGTAACGTTTTATTGTTAGAGTAAAGTCGCTTATTGTGAAATAGGTCCCTAATGTGAAATACCGATTTATTACCAGTTCTATAAATGACATCTGTACGCAGACTCTCACATTACACCCCTCTCCTAAACCATTTCTGTCCAGCATCAGCCATAATTGCATCAAGGTCAGTTGTACGTCGGAATCCGATGGAGAGCGATATCAGTCACGGCCAACATTTTTTCATCGTGAAGGTCAAAGTGCAAAAACTCATTTGTTTTGGAAATTGAAGGTGAGTTTTTTCTTGGGGTTAATCATGATAGTTAGGGGCTCTAGAATCTATCTTGTTTTTGTTGCTGGTTGCAATTTTATGTTAAAAATTGTTGAATTTTGAAATTAATCGTTATTGCCCTATTGTGAAATATGAATGGAGGTCCGAATGTGAAATATTCCACATTAGGGCTGTATATATCATGTCTGAGAAACTTTTAATTTTTTTCAGGTGAAATGCCGTTGAAAAACATAAAAGAGCAAACGTGGAAGGAAGAAGACATGAGGAATGCTGTCGAAGCAGTGCGATCTCATAGAATGGGTTATTTAAAAGCTTCCAAATTGTTCAAAGTGCCTCGAGCTACTTTATTTAGATATTGTAAGAGCGGTAAAAACATCGAGGATATCAAAAAAGAAGCCCTAGGAAGGAACCCTATTTTGCCAAGAGAGTTGGAAGTTAAACTTGTGGACTACATTCTAAAGATGGAAAAGCAATTTTTGGTTTAACGAGGAGAGATCTACGTACTCTGGCATTTCAATTAGCGAGGCGAAATAATGTTCCGAATAAGTTCTCCTTACTTAAGGAATCTGCGGGAAAAAAATGGCTCAAAGGATATCTGAGAAGACACGGCGATAAAATTAACGTGAGAAAACCGACAGGCACATCAGTTGTACAAGCTGCTGGCTTCAATAAGCAAAGTGTTGATGAGTTCTTTGACTTGCTTGAAGCAGTTATGGACGATAAACAGTTTTCTCCCAAACAGATCTTTAACGTGGATGAGTGTGGCATATGCATTGTCCAATCCAAATGTCCCCAAATCTTGGCACTCAAAGGTAAACGTCAGATAGGAGCATTGACGTCTACAGAGCGGGGATCTTTAATCACTGTATGCATGTGTATGAGTGCAGATGGAGTATTTGTGCCACCAATGATCATATTTCCCCGAAAAAATTCTAATGAGCAATTGAAGAAGGGTGCTCCACCTGGAACTCTATTTAAATTCCATCCATCTGGGTGGATCCAAATGGATCTCTTTACTGCTTGGTTCGAGCATTTCATTGAATATGTTCGGCCTTCTTAAACTAACCCAGTCCTGTTAATACTGGATGGTCATAACACACATACGAGAAACCTAGACGTTATTGTGAAGGCAAAAGAAAATTTTGTCACTATCCTAGCTCTACCTCCACACACCTCCCATAAAATGCAACCGCTCGATAAAACGGTCATGGGAGCATTGAAGACGTTTTATAATGAGGAAATAAGAATTTTCTTGAGAAATAATCAACGTGCTGTCTCTCACTTCGACATCTCTGAACTCTTTGGGAGAGCCTACTTGAAGGTTCAATCAGCTGAACGAGCCGTCAAAGGGTTTGCAACCACGGGAATCTATCCGACAAAGAGAAATATTTTCAACGAAGAAGATTTCATAGCTAGTGAGAATCAAGAGGTGGTTCATCAGGCTTCTCCTGTACCTCAAGCATTACACAATGTCATCACTTCAGAAGAAGAAAACGAATGCGAAAATGAACAAGCATCATTGGTGGTTTGTCCAGAAGATATCACACCAATACCCAAATTACAAAGAAAAGTGGGTACCCGAGGAAGAAAGCCAGGAAAAGCCAAAATAATAACTTCAACTCCTAACAAAGAGGAGCTTGAAGAATCTGCCAGGGTGAAGGTGGTTAAACCAGTTAAAAAAAAAGAAAGCAGTTAAAAAACAGGTATTTCCCGAAAATCCAGGTTGCAGTTCAGCTCAGAAATTGGATCAGAAGACAAAGAAGAGGCTTATTAAACAAAACAAGAAAGAACTGTCCTCGTCAGACTCAGAATCCGAATCGAGCATTTCAGTTCACAATTCTTCGTCAGATGAAAACGAATTTTTTCCGGAATCATCCAATCCCAATGAAGATGCTGAGTGTATTTTCTGTGGTGAAAAGTTTTCGTGCAACAATCGAGGGGAAATATGGATTATGTGCGTATTGTGCAATTGTTGAGCACATGAAGAGTGCGCAGGTGCAGATAAAGACCCATATGTCTGTGACTTTTGTCGATAACTTTGTCTGTACTTGATAAAATTGTACTGAGAATAACTTGGCGTTTGAATTTATCTAATACCTACGAATGTTTGATAGTTACCATATGTATAATGAATAATAATAATATTTCACATTAGGAACCCACCTATTTCACATTTGGAACCAGGGTATTTCACAAAAGGAGCCCCGTTTTGAAAATTCCGAATAATGCACTTTTGTATGTTTTATTTTTTGGCATTTTCAGTAGGTTCCAAGGCTCTGAGTTAATGATCATACATACTTGATAACCAGATCTACTAGTATGCAAAATATCTTGAGGTTCCATTGAGGAACTGTTATATTTTTGACCTGGAAATAAAATGGTATTCCACATTCGGCGACTTGACTCTATTTGTTATGTATCTTTCCAAATTTTTAAATTAAGAATAATACTTTACTCTGTGACATAAGACACTTCTATAACCTGGTGTAAATAAAATCAACCAGTAACATTTTTAAAGTTTTCCTTATTTAAAATTACCAATGCGCATGCTCTTATGGCTAAACAAAAATGGCACTAATACTCCTTGACGTTACGAAAATTATAAGAACTTTCTAATGTTTACAATAAAATAGTATATTTTTGTAACAAGTTTAGAAAATGGCATATCCAGCACGAGTAGAATGTTCCACGTTCCATGAGTGCGAAATAGCCATTCAAACGTGTTGCAGACTATACTTTTTCTACGACAGAGAAAGTATGCATCAATAAAAAATGTTAAACACTGTGTTAGTTTTGTTCTCTATTTTAAGTTGGTACCTTTCATTTGTGGTAGGTGTTGCCATCAATTGTTACTAACTTTGGAATTTAGGTTATCAATTAACAATAACACAGCTAATAGTGTTTAATATTTAAAATGACGTGTGGTTGTTTTAATAGATATAAAATAATAATTCTTGCAATTACCAATACTAATCATATTATTTATTAATTATAATGATTATAGTTATAAATTTTAGAGTCATTATCAGATTCTATACTATTTATATATTAATATGACATTTAATTATGTTTAGTTGGTTCAGTTTTTTTTTAAATAAATTTACTTGTGTATGAACTTACAAATGTTAGCAACCTTCGGTAAATATATTATATATATATATATATATATATATATATATATATATATATATATATTATTGCTTATTGTTCAACTTTAATCTAATTCCAGATAATTTAAGCGATAAATAAGAGGATAAATAATTGAATTGGTTTCTCCGGAAGCATTGTACACTAGAGAAATAAAACAAATTTTTGTGTGGCATCTGATTGCATTTCTGCAAAATGCATTGGCAGATCTGAAACATTGTTTCATACATTGTGCGTTTCTAATAATTTATCTGTATTTAAACAATTACTTGAGGAGATGAGTAATTTAACATAATGTGCAAAGTAAATGCTTGGATAAAATAAGCTTTCGATAAAGTCAATAACTTTCTTTTAAGGTTCAATTCATCTATTAAAAAGTTGTAAATTACATTAGCCCATTAGAAAAGAATAAATTTATTTGAAAGCTGTAGAAAACTTTGTACGTCATTGTATTTCTTTAAATAAAATAACTCTGTGATACATATCTAAGTTATGCATTAACATTTTAATAAATTGAAAGAAGTACAAAACATTCTTTATTCCATAAAGTGAAGATAATTTATGCATGTTCAATGGCAACTACCTTGGTTTTGAAACTCTGCAACTAAAAGTAATCATTTGGATGCCTACGTTTAACCTGGTGTAAGGAGGCATTACTTGTCTAGCTTCAAAAACTTTGTATGCGTTGACATGGCTGTAAATGTGTGGTGTACTTGCGTTACTATTATTATTGTTGTCTCTAATTGTGGGTCCATTATATTTCATAGATGCTTCATCGCTATACCAATATTTTTATCAGTTGTTACCATGTTGAATAAAATTATGAGACTACCCCTCAAAAAACTCCGTTTAGGCATTTTGTTTTTTTTGTCTTAATAAACAAAGTCATTTTAGATACACGATGACTTAAAAAGCATTTCTGATTTTTAATCACAACAATAATAAAGATGAACTTTGACTTACTAATGATAGTGAACAACACACTAACTTATTAAGTTGAACACCCTGTTCTTACATTACATATTATACTTCTATTGTTTATAATCTTGGTAACAAAGATGTTTGCTTAATCTTTGACATATATATGGGAAACCATAGGTTCGCAGTATGTAGATTGTGATACTTCCATCAGCGAATAAAAATCTGACAATAATTAAAACAAATATTGTATTTGTATGGTTACAATAAACTATGAATTTGTATTTTTTAATTGATTCGATTCGCTCTGGTGTGTAGGTATTTACTGACACCTTTAAACAACATTCAAAATCTTTGGAGGTTAGATTTTTGGGAAATAATTTTTTGTTTATATGTTTTTAAAAATGAGTTATACTAAAACTTAAAAATTAAATTGTATCATTTATACCCGATGTTACTACAATTAAGCATCGTAAATGAAATTTTTTGTAATAATTGTCCCCAAAACGCAACGTTATGTTAATAACCACGAGATGGCTGTACCTGTGCTCATTCCGTAACAAGTGCGAGAATATTCTAGCACGATGTTTTGGAATTTAACTATTCTGCAATTGAAAAGTCATCCAAAATTTCTTTATTTATTTATTCGTATGGTAACATTTTATCCTAATTATCCGGGAGGGTCTTGATAACCAGGTCCGGAAACCAAAGTGGTATTTCTCATGAACAACATGTTTTTCTTGTTGACCATGGAGTACTATAAGATACTGATCACCTTCCATATTTTATATTTGTATCAAAAATTACTAAAAACACACACGAAAAAGCTCGAACGAAAATGGAAGTTTTGACGTTTCACTTGCGTTAACTAATAATAGTTTTCTAGAATACAAGTAGAAAAATATAATACCGTATGTTGATCATAACTTTTGATCATGTTTATTACTCAAAAATAATAATCTTGAAAACGTAGTACTTAACTTGGTTCATTTGATGACAATTATAATTTTAATATACTGTGTTCTATTTCTGTGAGATAATTACTATTTGTGATATGCGGTAGTGCGCGATAGTGTTATGTTGTACCATTGTCATCAATGTCGGATGTTCTGACTTCACTTTTACTAATCTAATATTTGAATCCATTTCTTCAGAAATCAGCTAAATAAACGAGGTAATATTTTTTCCTCCCTCTTTATCAATGTTGAGTTACGTTAAAGAAAGACACCGGTATCAGTCGATGGTGGAGTAGTATGTATTTAAGAACTTACGGACACAAATTGACATATCTGTCATATACTAACCGTACTGATAAAAGTAATTTTAATCTGTATTAAGTATGCTGTTTATTCCAATAAAATAACTAATGTAAGCGTATGTAACAAAATAACTAATTTCTAAGTTATTTTTTTAATAATATATTCTGTTATCTGTCAAAATAACTGCTCACTTGTACTTACCATTCGACGTGCAAAAGGTCATTTGAAATAATCAGGATATTCAACTCACTTCATACAAGTGGTAAAACGAAAACACCTAGGTAATAACTTCTCATTTTCTCATCAAATTTTTTGACGAGCTTATTCTTCTTCTTCTTCTTTTGTCTTACTGCGTCCTTTTTTGAACATAGGCCCCCCTCATTGTATTTCATCTACTTCGATCTTGGGCGGTTTTTATTCATTGTAGACCCGCCACCTTTTGATATCATCACTCCATCTGGCTTGTTGTCTTCCCTTTCCTTGTGTCCGCGGTATGGTCTCCATTGCAAGATTGTGTTGTTCCATCTGTTATCTTTTTTGCGTGCTACATGTCTCGCATAACTCCATTTTAACTCAGATATTTTCTGTGCTATAGCTTTCACTTTTGTAATTGTTTATATCGAGTTTATTAACCCTAAGATGCATAACGGGGGTATTTTTGACCCGTATTGTGTTTGTAGTTAAAGTATTTAATTTTTATTTATTTAAATTGGTTAAAATCCTTCTAGGTATTCCTCAATTGCTTGTTTAAGTACATAGTAAATCATTTTTCAAGTTTAAATTCTCAGCGGTTTTAGTACAATAACAGTATTGTCTTCGTTGTCGTCTTTACACAATGGGGGTGTTTTTGACCCATACCTTACTTTACCGAAAATGGACAACTGTTGAAGGATTAAATGTTTGTTGTAATTTTCAGCAAACAAAATACCTTTGTTTATTATCCATTTAGAGAATGTTTACACTTTTTAATTAACGTATTTTACTTCATTTTTACTTCATTCTTTTGACGACTGAAGTTGAGAGTATACAACTTTTTAGCGCATAATTATTTCTATTAGGTAGAAGAAAATAACGGTGAGTTTATACCTTATCTATAATTTTAATAATATATATCTAAACAAATGATTTACAAATTTCAATATAAAAACCGCTATTATAAGTAAGTTTTATCGTGTTGCATTCCATAGATGGCTTCTGGAAGTCGTAAGAGAACGGTTAGGGCCACAGATAGAGATTTTTGAAACAGTTGTTACACAATGGCTTGATGAATTATCATATGTAGGCTCAGAATCAAGTAACGAGTCAAATTATAGCGGAGACGAAAGTGATTCGCGTACAAATGTGAAAGATTACTAGTAGCCTGCTACGGAATATATCCAAGAAGAAATCGCCATAAACGATATCAGAATCAATCATGACTCTGTAAGCGACATCGAAGTTTCAAGCGACGAAGAGAGTACGATTTCAGAAAGTGGAGATGCACAACAACTACATGAAAATATAATGAAAGCACCAAGTGGCAAGGAATGGCAAAATCTATTAGTTACTGTTCAAAAACACGACGTTATAATATTATTCGATTTCACTCTGGTCCGACACAACCGCATGAAGTATTCACACCACTAGATGCATGGAATAAATTTATAAATTCAGACATTATCAATGAAATTATACTGCAAACAAATCGGGAAGCTAAGCTAGAATTTCTATCGCTAAAAACAAAACGTGGCATGCAATTCAAATAGATGAAATGCTGGCATTTTTGGATTATTACTTTTGGCCGAGTGGAGAAAAGTGGATGTTTCCAGTCAGAGAAATCTTTTAGATAAACAGTCAAATTCCATTTATCAAGCGACTATGTCTGTGAATAGATTTGAAGATATAAAAAGATTTCTTCAGATTTGACGATAAAAAGAACTCCGATCAGAACGGCTTGCAATTAGATAAATATGGCTCCTATTTCCTACATTTGGCATTTATTTTTACAACAGTGCAAAACAGTTATGATCCCTAAAACCAATGTCACTATAGATGAACAACTTCACAGTTTTCGAGGAAGGTGCAGTCTCATACAGTACATGCCCACCAAACCAGCCAAGTATGGGGTAAAATTTTTTGGATGTGTGAATCAGAAACAGGCTACGCTATTGATGGCAACATTTATGTAGGTAGACAACCCGGTTCTGACATTCAAAGAAATTTGGGTTTGACTACGGTACAATCCCTGGTAAGATCTATTCACAATAGTTCTAGGAATGTCACAGTAGATAATTTTTTCACAAGTGTGGATTTGTTTGAAAAACTGCTAAATGTTGGGCTTACAGCAGTAGGAACAATCAGAAAAATAAAAGAGATATTCCATCTGATATGCAGGCAGACAAAAACCGACCAATATTTTCATCTCCGTTTTGGCTTTAGTGACAATATGACCATTGTTAGTTATGTGCCCAAAAAAAAACAAATCTGTTATACTTTTAAGTACTTTACATTCTGACAACAACATTGAAGATACTCAGAAAAAGAAACCTGAAATTATAACGTTCTACATAAAAAAACAAAAGGCGGTGTAGACGTTATGGATCAGAAAATTGCCAACTATACTTGTAAAAGGCAAACAAAAAGATGGCCAAAGGCAATTTGGTCTAATATTATGGATGTAGCGGCTCTAAATGCATTTATATTATTTACAGATGTAAAACAAAGATTAGTTGTAAAGGAAAAACGACAGAAGAAGGTTGTTTCTAAAAGAATTAGCGCAACAGCTTTATATTACCTTATATGGAAAAAGAGCTAAAAATCCAAACCTTCAAAAACCCATTCGAGAAGCAATGTCCAAATTTATTACAGTAGAGCATAATATACAGGAGACGTTATCAGCCAAGAAACTTCACACAAAAAAACGTTGCATATCATGCCCAAAAAAAGAGACCGAAAATGTGACCGTTTGTGCTCAAATTGTTCACAACCGATATGTAAGGAACACTCTGTATACATTTGCACAAATTGTAAATAAATAAAATGAAATGTATAAATACATTGAATATATTTATATGGTGTTTGTCTTTTAAAATTTTGTTTTAGTAAAAGTTTAAATGCTTTGGAGTCCGGGTATTTTTGACCCCGTTATGTAAAAGTGTTGAATAAATCAGTCATGCATCCTAGGTTAAAAAGAATAATTATAAGACATACTTACGAAATCAAAACCCATTATGAAAAATGTGTCACAATTGCTTTTACCAGCTCAAATATTTAGAGACCACGTTTTGTTGGTTTGCCAAATTTTTCATGGTGAAACCATGGTGTTTTTGTTATTGCTGATGTTTTTGAATATACCAGCGTAAGTTGTAAAATAGTTTGCTTCTGTAGCTAAACTCTAATTAAAGTCGTATAGTAAAACATCTAAAAATAGCTTTTTTAACTGCGGTTTTGAAACTTAGGTTCAAAATATAACCTTGTCTAACATCATATCTGATTTTTTTACAATAATAAATTATGTTATTTGTCAACAAAAGGTTTATTTTTGTTTCAGATTGGCGATTATGTCAGAAAACACCATCTGGTGTAAGGTAAGCAATTGCAATCACATTAATTATAGCACGATTGATAGTCTAGGAAAAGCCATTTTTAATGACACCAAGTTTATTAAAATACATTAAGCGTTTTTGAGTCAACATTTATTTTCGAATATGTTCGAACACCCTCCCCACTTTTTTTTAGAGATTGAGCATTTAACATTTAACAAAAAGATTTGAATTTGTCTTAACTTTAAAACAGAATTTATTATCTTATTACTATTACTATTACTTTATTACTTATCTATCTTAATTAAAAAGTTTTCAGAAAACGTCTTTTAAAATTCAAGATCACAATTACGCTCTCTATGGTGGTCGTTTTAGAAACACAAAATAATTTCCAGCATTTTCTCTTAACTACTTTTATCATATATTTTTTTACCGCAAGTGGTTTCTGAGATATACACACGCTTGCTTACCTCGCCTATTTCCCGCTCTGTACATCACGTTTTGTGACTGGAACAGTAGTTTTTCATGATTAAAATAATTAATAATAATAGTAATAGAGAGTATAATATAGATCATCTACAGTCTATTTTACATGTATCATAGCTGTCAGAGTTTGTAATCTTTTGATTTAAGACGAGTGTACCTTATTTTGTGCGTATCCTGTAATTTTAATTGTATTAACCTACAAAAATGTCACACATATTAAACGACTGTAATACTAATAAAAAGATAATAATAGATATATATTCGAACCAAATAAGGCAAACCTGCTGTTTGCCAAAAGTGATTGAGTTCTTCTTCGTAAGTATTTCAATTAGAAAATGAAGTAGTCAATAAAATGTTTACCTAACTTCTAACATATGGGGAGTTTAAAGTACGATATTTGCTTCAAATAATACGTGAATTAATTTAAGTTAGAAATTTAAGATAAAGGATTATTTGATTTTGCTCAAAAAATTAAAAATTTGTGGTTTTTCTTTTTAAAATATGATAAATTCATATAAAATATATAAGTATTCTAAAGAAACGTTTATGCAAATTCTGTAGAAAATTATTACGCATATTATTAAAAAGTTTTGTTAACAAAATATCAAGTTAACACGCACTATGTTAAACATAATTTTTAGTACACTAGGTAAATATGTACATTGTCATGAGTAAATGCATTAAGCCAACATTTTGAATTGTACGGTAAAGAAACTGAAAACATACAAACATTAATTTTATTTATCAAAAGGGGTTTAAAAAACACCATAACAAATCAGAATCGCAAAACAAATCACAAATAAAACGAAAATCGGTGCAATACACGATAAAGTCATATAACAATCAAATTAAAATAACCACTAATGTTACATTTTTATTAAATTATACAAGACAAGTTAAAAATAAAATTGTAAATTTAATTGAAGTAAAAAAAAACAATCGTTTAATTTTTCTTGTTTATTTTTTATATTAGTGATTGTAAATAATTTAGAAAGATTTACAAAATTCAAGATAAATTAAAAATTAAAAGATGCACAATCTAGCAATTAATGTAAAAATTACTTTTGTACATTACCTATAAAGTCACCGTCGCCATCATTGGCATTTTCATATTTTCCCGTCACTAAAATTTCCGAGACCTCAAAAACTTCCAAATAAAAAAGTTTTACTGCAATCAATATTTATACATATTTTATCTAAATTGAAGTCTACGTTCATACAATTTTGGAATTTAAAGCGCGTATGTAGAAAAATGTTTAATTACCCTACGTTCAAACTAGTTTTACAATTTTCTTTGTAAATAATGTGACCGTAATTTCAAACAACAGTTGTACCTTTTTTACGATTGCAAAAGGTTAATTGAATATCAATAGACTAGCGGGAAATGTTCAAGGCACTAATGTTGGCAACTTATACTACGAAGTTCAAGAACAATGAATATTTATCAAAGTAAAAATAAAATATTCTACATTATGATTTTATTTTTGCAATTTATTTTAATTTGTTTGTTTTAAAATGAAAACTTACAATGATATATTTGTATCAATTATGAAAATAAATAGTAATATATTGCTTTAGAGGAAAATTTTATTATGCACAAGAATAAGGAACATAAAGTTTTAATAAGCTTTAGATCATGAATTATTTTTAAATTAAGTGCGCTGTTCTGTTTTCTGTTAGACACAGTAATAAAAATTATTATCCCATAAACATTTTTAAATACAATTATATTTAATTTTGACATAAATTTTCTATTCGATAGTAATTTTAAATTAATGTTGTTTTATAATTGCAATGAAATATGCAAATTTAATTTTGAATTGGAAAGTTTTTTTATTGCGGTTGTAAAAAGTTTCGAACCATCAAATAAAGTTAAATCATCTTTATACGAATTGATAAATATACACATTAAATATAAAACATGCAAGTAAACTGTAATATTAAGAAAGAAAGTTGGAAATTAAAAACAAAGTTTCAAAAGAAAACGGTTTAATAATAATAAATTAAAACAACAACACAGTAGTATGTGAAATAACATCAAACTTACAAAATAATATTCAATGTTAGTTTATGAAAAAATCGGTTTTCCTCATTAAATATTCACAAGGCGCACAAAGATTATTTTAGGCTAAATTACGGCAAGTGGTAAAAACCACTGGCCACGTCGCGAAAAGCACGTGTGGACTAACACTGACTGACAAGTGGACACACTTGACATACGTACCCCACCTCGACGCCTCTCCCACCAGCTTTGTTTCCATCGCGACGCTCTCATCAGTGCGCCGTCGCACATACGCCAAGCTTTTTATACAATTCTATTATACAACTGCATGTAAAGTGACAACCAAACATTTCGCTTGAAAAGTTCTTGATTAAAAAAACCATTAAGCCTTTTTTTATTTATGTATCATTTTCTAGTATATTATGTTGTTGGTTCATATAATAATAATTAAAGTTATATGAAAGAAAGTTTCTCCAAAATTAATAAATCATACAATTCGAAATAGTTATTTATTTCAATGTAATTTTTAATTTCCGAAAAAGCTTTTTTATGTAATTAGTCATTTTCCGCTTACATGTTTCATACAAGATTTTTTTTGTTTTGAAAAAAGCTCAAAACTGGTATTAAATTCAAACCTTGACTGAGTTTAGCCGGTGTTACTGTCGTTCTCGTTTTCAAAATAAATGACAAAACGGTCTGACAAGCGAAGAAAAGTTGCAAAACCTTCTTTGTTTACGAAAAATGTCACTTTGTATGTCAAAATTAAAGACTGTAATTTTTAGTGTATTACTATATAAAATTTGACTATTATAGTTTTAATATTTTAATTAACAAAAAAATATTTAGTTTGTTTTTGTAAGAAAACTTGATATATTAACAGCACGTTGTGAACTTATTAGTAGATGTGCTTAGACGCATGGAAACGTGGAAAATATGATTCGAGATTGTTTTAGAACATGGAAATTTACACTAAACAAGAAAGTAGTTTAAAACGTGTACAATAATCCGCATGTGTTGTGTGGGTGTGTAACTTTGTTGTTGTAAGAGGAAGGTAGTCTGTTAAATTAGCAAAGTTAGATAGAAGTTAAAAACAAATTTAATAATATTTCACATCATTTGTTTTTATATTCTTATTACTTACGTAAAACCACTCATATTTTAAAAATATGTTAATCGGATCTGCTAAATTGCAATAAGATGCATATTAAGCTACAACAAGTTTAACCTAAATTTTTTACATTTTAAAATATTATGAAGATTTGACGAAATATTGAAAATAAACTATTTAATTTCAATTCGTAGTCTAATTTCAAACTATTTTCTACTACTATGCATCTCAGTAATGGAACATGACATGACATTATTATAACCTGATCTCTTACGTGGCGCCAATCGGATAAACCAGTGGCCAGTGATTACGAACAGCGCCTACATACACGTGTTTCGCTTTATTGAATCTCATCAGTGTAGGGTGTCTCAAACGCAAGTCAACAAAATCACTATTGCATAACTGTTGAAATTTTTAACTTACGATACATTGCTATATAAATTAATTATTCACAAATTAAAAATAGCATTGTCGAATCCTGTGGATAATATGATGCCGACTATGCTGCAATGGTGTTGAATTCATAGTCGGCACTAGACTATCCGCAAGATTTCTACAATTCTATTTTTAATTTTTTAAATGATTACATGGCAATGTATGTACCATGAGGTGGGAACACCGACTGTTGCTCAATTATTTCTACACTTTGTTTAAGTAAAACGTTTAAGGTAATTACCGATGTAGATACTTACATAACACTAATTGTTTTACATCTTCAAAAATAATAATTATACAGAAAAGTTATGAAATGAAAGTTATCGGGAATTACATTATCTACAACTTTGATGTATTTTTTTTCTACAGGGCAATTTTAATAGTATATTCTGTAACAAGGTTAGAATGAAAATTAGATATCAGTGAAACGTTCCCAGCGCGAGCCGGCGGCAAGAATCTCGAGAATTTTTATTCTTACCAAGACTTCTTCACGAATAAATATTTTAGGATACAAATAATTAACAGGTCTGCAAAAAAATATTTATTTTCAGCTGCATGAGATATTGTTGCTAAATTATATGTTTTAAAGTACGCTGATTTAAAAAAAAAATTCTATTACTCTCCATCACGTATAGTTTTCTTGCAAAATAAGAACACAATAATGAAACAAATCAACTATTTATTACAACAAACACACAGCATAATATTTATCAAAACCTATCAACCGTTATTTTTCTTATTTAAATTTATACACAACTTTATGTTTACTCTTTTTTCTTGTGAAACCTTGTCTTCTTTTCTCTGATGCTTCTCCGAACTCGTTTTTGGTTTCCTTCTTGATTTCTCGCTTAAGCATCCAACAATAGTCCGCTAACATACTGACATCCCATCTTCCTTGGCAACGTCTCTCGATATCACGTACATCCTGGTGAAATCTTTCACCTTGTTTTTTATTGTAGGCACCCAAGTTTTCAGAAAAATATTTAATATGAGAGTGTAAGAAGTGAACTTTTAAGCTCATCTTGCACCCTTGAGCTTTATACGCTGTCAGCATGCACTGTACAATAGTTCTATATTCGGGATCCTTAGTATTGCCCAAAAACTGCTGCACTACATTTTTGAAAGAATCCTGTGCTTCTTTTTTGATTTCTTTGGTAACTTGGAACATGATATATATCTAAAACAATTCTCCATATTTTTTGCAGAGATTTTACAAAAAAATTTTACATAACCTGACTCTCTACAAACCATCCATTGATATTCTTGATATTTGATTTTCTCAAGAATCGTAGCTAAATCATTGAAGTTTTTATATGAACTAAGTGTCCCATCGGAAGAGATGCATATCAATTTCCATTATGCAACAAGACTGCTTCGAGGCTAGTTTTAGATCATATTCTATTTCAAAACATTTCATGAGCCCACGAACATCATTAGAATAAACCAGATTTCCCTCTTTAATAAAATACTGAGTAAATTCTCTCTCGATGTCTGTACCAGGAAAATGAGGTATCAGATCATAAAAGGTTTTGTTTTTTAGCCTTGAATTAGCAATTCGGCTGCATTTTTGAAAGACCCCAGTCTCTGACTAGGTCATTGAGCACAATCTGAGAAAAAAGTTGTCAACTGAAAAATCTGAGCTAGATTCGGTCTGGGGAGCAAACGTTTTTGAGTCCTATGCATCACTCAGGATGCCATCTAAGTTACGAAGTGGGTGCGGAACTGGTATTTCAGAGCTATGGGACACTGGACGAATAGCTGAATCAAGGTTAGGGTAAGATATTTTCTTCTTATTTTTTTGTATTAAATTCTTTCACGTCTACTGAACAGAAATAGCGATCGGTTGTGTGATTTTTCTGTTCCCGCCATATCATAGGAATGCCAAAACGAAATGCAACTTTCTTACTCTTAAACCACAAGCGCAGATCTTCTTCACATCTTCTGCACACCTTATGAGGAACCCATGTTTTGTCTTGATCACCAAGTATTAATTTGAAGTAAGCAAAATAAACCTTTTTTACAAAATCACTTATATTTCTTTGTTGACTTTTCAGAAGCTGTTTGGAGAAATTACACAACACATATATAAAAACAAGAGCACAGTAGCGTTTGAATGCTGGATGTTAACTGAGTTTGGCAAGACAGGGTTACCAAGATAAATAACTTAGCCTGTTGGAACATTTCCAACTGCATGTTTGCCTCTGAGAACATGATGAACATGTTCAATCGTACTAGTAATATAATATTCACCATTGCTTATAACCAATATGATAATCATCTAACTTAACCTGTTTAGACACGACAATAATGCAACCGTCTGCCTAACACCAGAAATTCTTTATCCCCCCCTTTTACTAAATTATTTTGGTTTATTATTTTTTTAGTTCAGATAAATATAATTAATTTTAATTAAATTTGAAGTTTAAAAAATAAAATTTTAAAGAATTTTACACAGAATAAAACATAAAAATTGGTATTGTAAAAAAAACGGATGTGATGGAATTTTTTAAATATTTTTTTCGGTTTTAGGACATCAAGACTATAAGAAAATGTATAAAAAACCAATGCAGTTTTTACTTGCAGACCTGTGTTATTATTTGCATGACAAATCTGTCATCACGATGACACTCAAGGCTAACTCGATATTGTTGCACCAATGTGAGAAAAACTTCGTATCTCTAGAGCTAGAAAGTAATGCACTTAAATCGCCTAGGCCTAGAGGTGTGCCAGGATATTCTTCAATGCCAAGAGTGAGAATGTTAGTATTTTGAAAGTTTTTCTACAAAGTATTGGTTGTTTAATTTTCAATTTCTAGTGCAAACTATTGTAAGTCACGGCGCACTTTCTATACCCCCTTATTGCTTATTGCAAAAAGTGTGCTTTGGTACGTTTATAAGAATCGCGGAGATGTGAAGTTCTAAGCGAAACGCTTGCTTAAAAGCTTTTACATTAATAAAAAAAATCTTTATTATCTTCTTATTATAGTTCCAATCCGTTACCGGACGTTGCCAACCATAATGGCTATTCTTGCCTTATCAACTACTGATCTAAAGGCTTCGGTTGTTGTTTTGCCATGTCACCGCCTTAGGTTCTTCAGTGATGATATGCGCTGACTTTCTGATTCTCTTTTACTTTTACTGATTACTGTGTAGTTGGCAAAGTGTATGTCGTTTATAATCTTACTATTAAATGATGTTCTTATTTCTACACCTTAAAATGCTTACCAAAAGATTTCTTCCGAGTACAGATTAAACAGTATCGGAGACAATACACACCACTGCCGTATCTCTCATATTTCTATTTTATTTGTCGTCTAATTTTCCACTCTAACTTTGGCTGTTTGATTCCAATATAAGTTTGCTAAGATCTGAATGTTATTATCGTCTATCCCAATTTTGTTTAAATGTCAACTAATTTTTGGTGCTAAATTTGTATGCAGATAAAAGCTTCTCTTGTTTCTACTGCTTTTTGAAATCCGAACTGTATGTCCCCAACTTGTCCTTCCCACTTTTTATAGTCCCCTATTATTTTTATGTATGTAGGTGACTCATTAAAGTTATTGTTTGATACTCATTACATACTTTAACGTTGTTTTTTCATCGGAAGCGTAACAAACATTCAATTTAACCATTCCATTGGTATTATTCCCTTGTCATTAATTTTATTAAATAATTGTGTTGATAACTCAACACTTCATTACTTAGTTGTTTAAATATTTCTATATGTAGCGTGATTAGTAAATATTTGTTAATAATTTTCTGGTATTTGGCGAAAAAGGTTTTTTTTTGATAATAGAGAAGAATTTTGTAGAATTAAAAATGAAGTTGTTTTATTGTCTACTGAAGAAAGGTTTAGTATCAGTATTAACATTAATAAATAGTTTTATGTGCTATAAAACTAAGCATCCCAACGTAAGGCTCGAAACATAAAAAGAAACTGAATAGCTGAACTTATAATTTAAATAATCAAGAAAATTGTGTTTTGTGTAAGCGTCGCTGACAATTTTGTGCATCCCAGTAGTGGCAAAGGTATACTCAGTATACTATTGGCGGGAAGTAATAAACCTGTCAGAATTATCGAATCTCCCGTATTGCATTGGCGTAGGTACCTGATACATTTGGAAAATCATATTTTTAGTAGGTAAATATATTATAATAGTAAAATCTACCTTGACATGAATTATTATGTGGTTATATGTTATTTATTTTATTTGTATAGTAGATCACATTACAAATTTTACTTCTTACGTATTATATACCATTATTTTTGTATCTTGGTATAATACCCACATCTACGCCCTATGATTCTCGTTTCGTCAGTACCTGGGCTGATGACAACGTGTGCTTATACAGATTAAGCTATTGTTCTCAGACCCTAGATGGGTCGATATGCTGCAAGAACGGCACAATGATCGTATTTTGGTTAGAATTTATTGGTTTTTTTACTTAACCGTAGAAGTACTGCTTTCACAAGAAAATAAAGAATTATTTCAAGCAATTATGATTTATTACTCTGCGCCAATAGTGTACAGACTATAAACATTTAGTATCATTGCTTTGCAAAGTTGACAGTTAATGTCAAGCGGGCAGCGTCATAGTGAAAAAATAAAAAACCAAGTATTACGAGTAAAATATTTTTCATTTGCAGCGATAATGCGACAAGACAGCCAATCACTTTTGAACCATGTAGTTCAAACGACTTCTGAACAAATTCAACAGCTTCTTGTCGGTATGCAAACACATCAGTTTCAGCAACAGCTTCAAGAAATGCAAAACCAATTGAAGTCAGGTGAAATTGCTTCACCGACAACAACATTCGCAAACTTCAGGTAGGTCTTCGAAATGTACCCCACGATTTTAAGGCAGAAAAGATAATGATGCAGATGCATTTCTAGATACCATCAATACATATCGCGAGTGGGCGAACATTTCCGAGGGCAGTATATATAAGCAAGGACAATTCAATTCGGGGGCTTACGCTCTTGCTAACAGCTACTGCTGCTACCTGGTTGCAAGGTGTCAAGTAATCTATGGAAGGACTTTTAAAAATTCGTTTGGTCCCCAACGAACCTGCATACATCGGGCGATTTTTGCTACAGAGCAAGATGACAAGACACCATTTTTGTCAATAAAATACGTACTATGTTTGCAAAAATTGATAATGCGCCCACGGAAGCGATACAACTGGACATGCCGTTTGGTTTAATAAATATTGTATGACAACTATCGATCTACGCCAAGAATACTATCAAGTGTTGGTTTCGGAACAGGATCGCAACAAGATCGCCTTTATAGCGCACTGCGGTACTTACCGATTCTTACAAATGCTATTTCCGTTCAAGAATGGGCCTAGCACCTTTCAACGTCTTATTGCCTGTTTTCGTTCTGGCTTTGGTGCTTTGGCAATACTTGCTTACTTGGATTACATTGTAGTAATATCAAGCTCATTTGAAAAACATTTAGAGGCCTTCGAAAATGTGTTTCTCCGTCTCGAACAAATTAAATTACGTGCTAAGAGCGAAAAGTGTATGTTCGCTCGTACCGAAATAAAGTAGTTACTTAGGACATGTCATTAGTAGTGACGGTGTAACGATGAGTAGTAATAAACTAGAGTGCATACAAAATACGGTCAGCACCGCGTACTGTGAAACACATCATAACGTTCTTACAAACGTGCTGTTGGTATCGTAGATTCATGAAACGTTTTTCAGAGGTCACCAAACCGCTAAGCGACCTTACCAAGATGTTGACTAGATATGGAGAGAAGAGCAACAACTAAAAAAAAAAAAAAAAAAAAATAAAAAAAAAAAAAATAAAAAAAAATATAAAAAAAATAAAAAAAAAATAAAAAAAAAAAAAAAAGACAAAGTTTCGTGGGTACATCGAACGATCGGAGGTGAACTTTTACCGCTACGTTGGTTTATGTCTCTGAAGTCACCTTCTGGACGCTTGCGCAATGGGCCCTACAATTGCAGCAATCAAATTTAAAAGTATCGTACGTTCCCGCACGTGCAAATGTGGTTGCTAACATTTTGTCTAGGTCACCGTGTGTCGTATAATCTGTAAAATGTGGAATTTGTAATGTCACGATTGACATACCGACCAGAAGTGCTGCCGACATTTGCGCTGCCCAGTTAAACGATCCGGATATTAAAAAAATAATAGTTCGAGACCAAATCGCCTACAAATGACTTCGTAAGATGGACTAAGAGAGGTTAACTATTGAACCGTGGCGTTTTGTATAGATATGTCTCTTATAAAATCTAGAAAGTTGTTAGCCCTACGGCTTATAAAGTCGTAAATCCAAATACCAACAAGTCTTGTGGAAAGTATTATGTGTCCCAACTTACTCCATTCCAAGGGGAAAAGGGTAAGATCACGACAGTCCTAGACCGCTAACGGGGTTATACTAGCGATTTAGAGGGGGAGTCTAGTGTGATTAGTAAATATTTGTTAATAATTTTCTAAAGCTAAAAATAAAGTCGTTACGTTTTATTGTCATTAATAAATAGTTTTGTGCTATACCGTGTGTCTTAGGAAATCTGAAGCATTGGGTTTAACAAATTACAATGTGTACCAGAAAACGTTTTTGTAAAAATTTTAAAATGTAACAAAATATATCAAAATATTTCAAAAATGTATTGCGTGGCAAAAAGCTTTATTTAAATGAACAAGTAAGAGATGCGTCGTTCATGTTCGGCTTGGCTTAGTTGTCTAAACACATTACCACTGATTTATCGCCGATTCTTACGAAGGTTCAAATCCCCAGACTGATTCTTCTTTTTTTAAGTTGTATTATTATTTTAATTGAACAGGGTTTAATTTCTATCAATAAAGAGATGTTATTAAAAGTTTAAATTTTTTACTTGAATTGGCAACAAATTTACTAAAATATTATGCAAATTATTAAACATAACGCTTGATTCAAAAATTTTTTATCAAACGTTGCCATGAACGACAAAGCAAGATATAACAAGTGTATCTTAGCTTAGCTTGCACATTTGTCAATTCTGACAGATTTAATTTCAATTTTTTAAATTAATAATTCAGATGACTTCAATAGTTCAATAGTACTGTTGTAGGTCCAACACATCCAGTTTTATGTATTTAGAATAGACGTACGAGAATTTTTTCATGGTCCACTTTAATGAAAAAAATTTTTGAATCACGCGTTACCTACATATTAGTTATTATTACCTACTTAACGATATTAAAACCATTTCAGTACGTTTTTAATTTGTAACAATAAATGAATTTAGTTGTTGACATTAATAACAAGAATTACTAGTGTTCAATCATCATCTTGTTTGAATCAATCTTTTATAATAAATAAATATTTATGGTGATCCAGAAAAGAACCGATTGGGATAGTGTCCTTAAGATTTGAAATGCTGTCCGTTTTGTACTAGACAGTAGCATAGCATTATTGTAAAACTGCATACGAACGTTTGCTTGTAATTGGTTTTGTAGGTAGTTACAAAAAATTAAAAATTACGTTTACGTGATCAATGAAGCATTTGAACAATAAAACAAAACGTAAGGCGGCTGCTAAAAGCGTCCGAAAAACAATGGTACATCAGAATACATTTTTACTTTGTGTCAAGATTTCTTGTTCGTTTCTTAAATAATTGTTTGAGTTTTGCGTTTAGTTTGTTATACGTTTGTATAAATAATGGAGAATTTAACATTGGAGCAGCGATATTCGTTATTCGTTTGCATTTTAGTTGAAGTAGTTGCCGTGAAATACAACAAAATTTTCTAGGAATGCTTGAAGAAGTACTGAGTTATTCAACGTTTCAAAGAATTATGGATAAGTTTATAACAACTGGGTCTGTTAGAATACGTGGTGATGATATTCCCAAACCACCGCGAGTTGGAATTGAGAAACACCGAAGTTGTCCTAGCAGCAGTTTCTGTTACAAATAAAACATCAATGTAATCACATTAAATCCGAAACGATATGGATCATTAAAAAACCCAAACACAAGACAATTTTAAATGAGGAAGGAGGAAGAGGAGGAAAAACTAGGGTGGGGAAGCTAATGCGAAGATGTCAACTCAGAAAAGAAGTTCTACTTAAAAATAAACTCTAAAAAAGTTTAAGAAAACATAAATTCCGTATAAATTACACTTGCTCAAACTTGATCGCCACATGGTTATCTGCGTAGAAGAATATTTTGCGGATCGGTAGTTAATATAATGGCAAAAATGATGGTTTATCAATCGCATCTTATGGAATTACGAATCGTACTTTCCAAATTGTGGTTTGTTTATTACCACAATTAAGATCACTAAGCTTACCATCAAATATAACAAAACTAGACAACGGCTTCGGATTTAACAGTGGTTTAGGCGGAATTGTCTTATCGGCCCTTTCCTTTAACAGCCTTTGTTCATTTAGTGAAAAGCTCACCATCGGCAAATTTCTTCTGTTTAATCACTAATAATATTGATTTCAAATAATGACCAGACCTTACTTTACAACAAAGTAATAAACAATCGAGAGTGACAACCTTGAGCAATCATCGAAGTTGATTTGTTTCTATAGCTATAATCTTTATTAATAATTGAGATAATTCTCCTGGTGTTCTCCTTCTATACACATCGTGGGGTGACTTTAATTTTGATAGCTAGATTTCTTGAGCATGCCCCCGGGCCGAACGACGTCGTCTAATAAAAACACTTTTCCCACTCATGGGGGTGGGACCTGGGGGAGGGGGTGCCTGTTTTTAAATACGACCACTTATCGAGTGATACCTTAAAATGACGGCCTGACCAAGACGATTTCAAATATGCATAACAAAATTTTTTAAAAATTCTTATCTTTATAAATAATTGATTTCATTCTCCTGGTGTTCTCCTTCTATACACACCGTAGGGGTGTGCCTGACCTCAAGTTGTGATAGCTGACCGGCTTTTAACCTTCTAGTAAATAATAACCGGTTTGTCAAAATCAGTTTATTTTTAAACATATCATGTGACATAATTAAAAGCAGAAGAAATAGTAGAAGTTACTTACGAAAAATCCAATATGGCGCCCATTTAAAATAAGAAAGTTGCTATCAATATCTATAAAATCATTCTTGCGATAATCTTTTGAAACTAAAATAGATTACCGTTTGCCTTCATAAGTGAAGACACTTTTGTACGCTCTTTTTAGTAGCTTCCCCAATAAGTGAAATAATTGATATTTTTGAAAAGGGTATTTTTTGTTTTTTTCCGGATATCTTCGGAAAGAATCGGAATTTTTAATCCTAGTTAACGTCATCACAATTTACATGAAAATCTGTATAACATTGCCTATTTAAGCGAATCTTTATCTTTGTTTGCTCCATTCATTGTTAAGGCTTCAGTATGGCGTTAGTGCGTTTACATCTTAAATAACTAAAATAAGTAGGTACAATTGATATTTTAGGTCGCCAAGGTAATAACCATAGAATAACTGGAAGCTCATACAAACATTACCCCACCTTGTCAATTGTTAAATAAAAAATTAACTCATTGTATATTAAGTAATAATATCATACTACATTTATATTAATAAAACAACATAGAACTAGAAGAATTAATATTTCAAGCTAAGTTGCAGTTTGATACAAAATCCTACACGTTTAAATCGAAATGTTTAGGTGGCAGTGTAATATATCAACACAAATATTATTTTAGACATGATGCACGTATCAGCTTAAAGAGGAAGTTCAATCAATATTTATATAAGTTGCACTAATAACGACAGCCTGACAATGATAAATAGTACCTTACAGTTCTTTATAAAAGAAGATACAAATACTACGAGCTTTTAAACATTCACCCATTAAATACGATGTTATATGTACTTGAATTTATGACTCAACATTAATATATCCAACCCTAACATGTTATGTACTTGTCAGGTGTTAATAAGTTTAGTAAAGCACTTTATTTTATACACGCAAGACAAACTTCAATAACGTTTACATTAAATTAAATATAAATTCTTCTGTAGTGATGCAAATATTAATTTTTATAAAAAAATTGTTAAATTTTTTGATAGAAAAAAATTTAATACAAATAATTTTAAAAATTAAATTGACATCTAACTAATACACGTAGTATTTTTCATAATTGCATTAATTTTTTGAAATACCATATTTTAAAATGGAAAATTTAGTTTAATAATAATATACAGGTTGAATCAGTATGCTCAGACTATACAATTTGTTCAAAACTTTCGAAAATGCATCTCAGTGTATTATAATACCTATTTCTACATTTCGCAATCCCTCACAAGATAAACTCCAGATGTTGAGATAATTACTTGCATAAGATCGTATGGTTCTGGCAGACTAAATCAACCGGTATTTGCTCAGATGGAATAGTTTGTGTTAATAAATAAGTTAAGTTAGAGAAAAACACAATATTCTTTCATATACGAAGGGGTACAATTATTTAACAACCTTCCTAACGAATTAAAACAGGAGAAAAACATTTACTTATTTAAATGTTAAGTAGTTAAGTAAAAGAACAACTTTTATATTAAGCAATGTATTGCTTTTATGACTAATTTGAAACAAATTCATAAGATAGATTTTAGATATTAAATGTTTTGTTCTTTAACATGGAACTTTGAATACTTATTCGAGCATAGGCAATAAATGCGATTTTCAATTGTGATGAAAAAATGGCATATATTCAAATGCTTTATTGTTTATTCTTTTTGTTTTTTTATTCGTTCTTTAATCATTCGAACAAATTGCTTTTTTCTATTATCAGCGAATTCTACTAAATATCCTTTCCTCCATATCTCATTTTGCAAGTCTCTTCTGTTAGTTTAAACATGTTCGAAGCCGAAACATGTCAACAGTTTCATATCACAATTTAATTTATGCGTGACTCTGACAATGAAAAGAAAATAGTTTTTGATAGAGACGATATATATTTTTTTAAAAGGAATGAAAACGCAAGAGTACTACTTACAAAAGTGAAATCTAAAAATTGTACGATAATTCTGAAAAGCATGTAAATTAATTTCTAATAAAATCATTTTTATGGGGTCGGAGGAATTGAATTTTACAAACTATAGAAATCATCAGTTGAAAACCTAAAATAAATGTAATATATATAATAGATAATATATCTGATTTGTAATAAAAAGATAAGACTTGATAGATAGCATAAAGTTCTGCTTGAAAAATGGAACAACCATTTTCTAATTTAATTAATATAATTCTTTTTTTTAATGAATCTTTTAAGATATTAGAGATAAAAATAAAACTGTCTTTTATAGGAGTAGTGACGACATTTCACCTTAACAAACGGGGATTTATCAATCCGAACTATATTTTAATTGTGTTTTAAATTGTTTTAATTAATTAATTGTTAAAATTAATAAAACCCCCATTTGTTAAGGGCAAAACGTCGTACTACTCCCATAAAAGGCAATGTTATTTCTACCTCCACCTTAATCAAGATCCTTAAATTAAAAAAGAAATCATTTTAATTAAACCACCTACTGGAGTAATCATATCTATTTTATTTCTAATTCAAATTCTTTTATAAAAAATATAAGAATATTTTTAATGATAGATGTTGAACCTACAGAATTATCAAATTTATTCTCATTTTATAAATAGAAATATTAAATTTTGATTCAATATCTAAAACATCGTTAAATGAAATAATTTTATTCTAATTTATTTAAAATTTAGAGTAACACGAATGTATTTAGAAACTGGAGTTTTGTTATCATATAAACAAACTAAAGTTAAATATTTAGTATCATTGTAAAGTTAGTGTTTTTGAATTTTAATAATTTCTTTATTTTTAAGTTTATGGTGATTAAATTTGAAAATAATACTGCTGAAGTAGTAGAAATTGTATAGAAACCACGTAAAACTTAGGTACCAAGAAGTCTTTGAAATGATAAAATTTGTTAATATTATACTTGCAATTTAGAGCATGTTTCCAAATATAGGGTTTTAAACTTGTAAGCCTCTAGTTGGTCTAGTTAATGACATAAAATTTTATAATAATATAATAATTGTGCCTAAATATTTAAATTCATTTACTTGATCAAGAATAATGTTATAGAAAGTGATTTTCAAATTTTTAGTTGTAGTTTTTTGTAAATGAAATAATTTTTAGTTTAATTATATTTTCCCTATTTTAAATTTTATTTAGACTGCAATATGATTATTAATTAGCATATTACTTTTCATTGTCAAATATTAATAATATGTCATCTGCAAAAGCGTGAATAAAAACATTATCAGGTAAACTAATTTTGAAAAGATTATCTTTAATAATTTTCCAACAATTGGACATAAACTGAACTCTGAATACAGGCTTAGAATTTGTAATGATTCATTTTTGCTTCTTTTTTTTTTTTTTTTTTTTTTTTTTTTTTTTAACGAACACTTTTCGGATTGGACTTTCATCAATCCAAGCGGTTTGTCCGCATTATTTTTGATCATTAAATTTTCCATATGAATTTTAAGTTGCATGTTTTGTGCTAAAATTAGCTTATAATTAAATTGGTTGAAACCATTGTCAGAAAAATCGTGGTACATATTAGTCTTTTGTTTCGTTGAAGGTGTTTTGTCTCTACAACGTCCTTGTTCAAATTTTTAGGCGTTTTCCGGATTTTTTTCTTTCGCCAAATATATATAATTACTTCGGAAGAATTGTTTTCCATTATTTTAAAGAGGGATGATTAACATATGTCTCCATGATGTATTTTTGGTCTCAAGAATCTCATGGATCTAACTTGAATACATCAAAGCGATAACTACCAGTACATGTTAAACACAACTTTATTATCTCCAAATTCAAGGTGACTTTAATATTATTAATGTTGTTAAGTAAGTATTAACAATACCAACACTAGTTTTAAATATTTTGTTGTATAAAACATTAATTAAAAGCGTTTACGTTGGCGCCCAGATTATCAATTAATAGTTGGTATCAGTTACCGATTACTTCAGTAAATTACTTGCTGTAAATTTATATTTTTTTTTTATGCAAAAATAAATGTCGTACCCCAAGTGGTCATGCTTACTGCATATCCTAGCCGATAAACAATAGCATATTACACAACGAGAGTTGTAAATAGCATATTACGCCAGAGTAGATATTTTTGCACGAGGGGTAACTGTATAAGTACCACAAGGGTGTAATTGCTTTACAACTCGAGTTTTGTACTATACTTTATCTACGACCATCCCCGTCCCCCCAATCCTTGTACCATCTTTTCCAATCGCTCACAAACGTTTCACATTTTTCCATTAGCATCTTCCATCTACATTTTTGCCCCTGATATTTAAACCCCCTAAACATCTCCAAAGTTTTTACCTACAAAATATTTCCCCTCTAAATTTTCAGTTCCCAAAATTTTCATCCCTTAGCCCTGTAATTTTATCAACCACTTCCCCTTACCTTTAACTTTGCCACTCCTTCGACTACACTCTCTCCTAGTTCTGCTGAGCCACTCTCTTTCTTCGGCCCCTACACGATTATTATTTAACTACTAATACTAATTAGTTGAGGTGACCATTTCATCTCTGCAAAATGTTTAACGTGTTGCATTTGCGGCTGTGTTGCGGGAACATTCTCGATGTCCTTCTTTTTCGAAAATATATATCAAGATTGTTTGTAACCGATTTATGGTTAATACAAAAAACTAAGGATTAAACAAGTTGCATTTTGTTTCTTATTTATATAGTCCTCTTCGACAAACTTCTTCCCGTTCCTTTTCACAAATACTTTCAAATTCTAACTAGTTACGGAATATCAGTTCAAAATAGCATCTCTCATTGCCACCTTCTTTACGAATATGGGGTGAAGCATGCATGTAGGTACATACGTTTTATCTAAATACATAAGTATAATCTTGAGAATCAACCAGTATTATAACCCGTGATTCAAAATATTTTTCATCAAAGTGGACCCTGAAAAATTCACGTACGTCTACTCTAAATGCATAGTAAAATGCACATTTCATGTTGTTCCATTGTTATATTAAGTAAGATGTTTTCTTTGCCGAAGTATCCAATGGTTTTCCCGCCTTTAATGACCATCAGAGATCGAGTAGAAAGTTTAGGTGTTGAGGTTTGCATTTGTACAATTAATGACAATGTGTTGCCTATAAGAATGCAATTAAACATAACCAAATAAAATTTTTCTAATTACTGTATTACCTGAATTCGTACTTTTAAAGAAATTGTAATTGTTTTACACAATATTCCCGGTACTTCCAAATAACACATGGCGTTTGCTTGCTTGAGGGTTACTAGATGTACTCGTGATTTGTAGATGTATTTGCGTACATAATAATTTAAGTAACGTTCTTATAAATTCAATACAGGTAATGAATACTTTAAAAAACTGTATTGTAGAATAACTAATAAACAAAGAAGTTATACCATTAAAATTTAAAAATTACTTCCCTATTTTTTTAAATAATTTACAATTGAATTATATAAATTTAAATGAATATTTTTATCTCTAAGATTTTTAATAAAGCACGTTACTATGCATTGTCAAAGGTTCTACTAATATCAAGAGACACAGTCATAATTTATTTACCATTTATTTTTAATTTGCCTGTTTATTAAATTAATTGTTTTATCAAGAACTGTTATAGTGGATTTTTTGTTCAATGACATCAAATTGATTTTCAAAAATTAAATAATTTGAATATAAAAGGAAAGTTTTCTAAGCATTTTCCAAGAATGGGTAAACGTCTATTGGTCTAAAAGATAGAGGTGTATTATAATTTGTTTTATTATATTTAGGAAATATGAATATTTTACATTTTTCCAAAAATTGATTAATTCAAATTTATTATAAATTGAGTTAATAAATTTTGAAGTTTATAAAATCATAACCAGCAGTTTTTCCTTATATTCATTAAATTAAAACAATGTTTAACTTCAACATTAGTAAATTGGAAATTATTGTCATTTGAAAAATAATAATTTGAATTTCTAATACATTTTGTATCACTCTAATCTAATACCTAAACTAATAAATAAAACGGTAGAAGTTATGTACATGTACATGGTATGCTTTGCAGTTAAAACGACAACTGATAAGTGGATAACTGCAAAGAATGTCATGTCCAGAACTTCTATCACTTTATTAACTGTTTTTCCGTCGACCGTGCATTTATGACTTACATTAACGTAAACAAAATCGTTCATTAATGACCCCTATTAATGAACGATTTTCTATTAATGAACGATTTGAATATAGGCAACTAAGCATACATGTGTATACCTAAAGTTGCCATTTTATCTGTCAATCAAATACAATTTGAAAATGTAAATAAAAAGTCTGTCATAATTTGTACCAAAGCAAATTTTAATAATAACAAATCAACATTAATTTACAGTTGTAATAAATCTTCAATTTGTTCACACAAACTTTGAGACATTTTTGTACTGTATACAACATTCCGATGATAACACTTAATAACATTTAACGATGTTTAGCTCATCTATTTTACAAACTATTGTCTCACACAGTTCTTCAATATTGTTTACTTATTGTTCCAAAAAAAGGAATAGCCCGATAAACATTCCGACTCCTAAAAATATTTTTTGGAGGTGTAGCGAAATCACTTTAAGAAAATGTTTTTTTTATACACTCTACATGAGCATGTTGTGTGAAATAACATTAAAGTGAAATCAAACTTCATCGTTAAAGAATCTTAAGCTGGAATACACAATAGGGATATGAATTAATATCTTTGTTTCGTATGATGTGAGAAGTCATTATCAAAAGTTCAACTTGTTTACAGGCAACGTAGAGATGTACTTGGGCTTTTTGTATTATTTATCAAACATTGTCAACCATTTCTGGTTCGGTCTTTGTTTAGTACCTCAATTCTCCATCAACTTGGTGACCTTAATTAAAATACTGTTGTCAAATAGCCATACAAAAGACGAAAAGGCAAATAATAATCAAATAAAAAGCTCACAAAAAGTAGAAACAATGAAGTTAGGTTATGTTATACAATTAAAAAATTGTGGTGAGTTCATAAAACGGTACTTTCTAAAGGTGCGTTCACAATAGCATGTCTTTTCTAAAATTATTAAATTATAATTTTATTAAAATTACAAAGTACGGTCGACGGAAAAGTTGTATAACTAACTCTCAAACATTATAATATCAATTGTTAATCGCCCTTATTATATACACTCGTTTGTTAAATAACTATTAATGAATATTGTTCAATTAATCATTCATTGAGTAATTCATCTATGAGTTGTGCATTGCATTAAGATTTTTAAATCTCCTGATAAAGCATATAAATTAATATGCGAAATATCGAGTTTTTAGAAAATAAATTTTATTTTATCATGACATTATCATGACAAATAACTGGTCTCTTTCCCAAAAATTTTCCACTTTTAGTTATTGCTTTTATTTGAAACTTAAGCTGCAAAACTAAATATGTACAATATTTACAACAATAACGATGTACTCCAAGTACACACATGCATAAACGCATGTAAGACAAAAGTAAAATTAATTTTTGAAACATCAGTTTCAATAAATCAAAAATATAAGAAATTTAATAAATTAACTTTACTAACTGACTTCTAACTGATGTCAAGACCACTAGAAAACAAATGATTCATATGTGGTCGTTAATGACCGCATTTTCCTTTTTCATTTACATATACATATAAAATGTATATACGTATTCCTGGCAGTATATTATCTCTGAGTTTGCCAATGTCAATTCTTAGAAAAGTAGGTACACTTAGACATTATTTAATCTAAATTTGAAGTCATTTAAATTAATATCCAAAGTGATCATTTGAAAATTAGATACATTTGTAGCAATAATGTTATTATTATAAATTATAATTGAAAGTTTGACAGTTTTTCACGTAAATTATTGGAAAACCGCGTCTACTCTTGAAACGATCATACTTTATTTGACGTATATTGTATATCAATTTTCTTATTTATACAATAATTTTCCAATTTTAAATGATTTATACAGGGAATGAATATTGTTACAGATTTTAAGGGCACACAGAATATAAAAAAATAGGATGAGAGTTCGTATAAACAAATACTTTTTAAACTTTTGTTTCGAAACTGGAGCTGAGGTCATTTTTTTAAACATATCTTTAGGTTAGTGGTCGTCATTTCCAACATTTATTGTACTAATTATCACTAATAAAATTTAAGAAAAAATTGAAACTTAATAGGGTTAGTTAACTTTACAAGCCAATTTTTCTGATGCAGGTTGTATTTTTCTAACATGATCATAAGCGTCTCATTTGAGGGTACCAAATGATATTTTTAGTCATATTTCTTTTCTCTGTCACTTTTTTGGATTTTAGATAATAAATTAAGAAATTTAAAAAATTTTTACATCCACTTCAAATAGTTGCAACTCCGAAACCAAAGCTCAAAAAGTTATGTTTACATAAACTTTCACCCTATCTTTGCATTTTATGTTTGTCGTTAAAATCTGTAACACTTATTTATTAACACCCTGTATAGCATCTGCCAATATTTACTTCAATAAATTTTACATCCTTGTTTAAATTATTAAAATTATTAAGCAAAATCCGTATTGTTTGAATTTATTTTTAAATATTTATTGTTAAACTTTATATTCATAACCTGTATTGCTTATTAAATTATTTTAGATTTTAATTATATGCTGACATTTAGGCTAATTTGACTTATGCAAAATATCTTCTATCTTGTTATATTTAGAATTGAAATGTATACAATGTATACATGTCTACATTTTTTTTTCATTTTTGAGTTATTGCAAAGTAGTACAATATTATTTCCATCTATGTTGCTAATTTAAATTGTCTGAACTGCTTTCTAAATAGTCGGATTTCAAATATCCTTGCCAGTGCAATATTTTATTGTATGTTCAAATCCTTGACATTTTTGACATTGTTTAAAAATATTAAATATCTGATTTGTATAAATTTGGATGATTTATAAAATTTGTTTGTATTTTATTGTGTAATATAACTTAGAGATAGTTCAAAAACAGCATTCATTACATTTTTATATTTATTATAAAATATAAATTTAATTGTTATTTAATTTCATTAATTTCCTGAAACAATCTGTTTCCGCACATGTTACGTAGATAACTATTATCAGCTAATAACTTTAGAAATTAACTAATTTACAGAACAAAGATTTATTGCGTTTGTTTAATATGACAAACATATACCTACTCGGGCATTTATACCACGCTATATTGCTTATAGTTGTATAGATTTTTGTGCATCTTCTTGAATTTAGGGAAGATGGGTTTTTATTCTTTAGACTAAATAAAAGAGGTAACCCACATAATCATTATATTAATAAAAAATAGTTTCTTCAATTATTCTGTTTTTTGCTTTATAAGTTTAAATTAGAGCTTTTTTAATTTTTGTACAGTTGGAACTAATCTAGCAACTGCAAGAAGTTGACCAAGAACCTCATTTTGGAAAATTTTGTTCGGATGTCTAATCACGTTTTACTGTATTTAGCAAAAATTACTTTGAAATAAAATTATTTAAATCAGTAGTTACACATCGAGGACCGTTTACATTGTTTTTTTCTTAACAACTTGAAAACAAAAAATACACCGCGCGCACACCTTAAAATGTTATGTAATTTATTATATGCAGTAAAGACAGCTTAAAAATAAAATTAAGCTGTTCAAAAAAACTTGTAAATATGTAAAACTGTTTAACAAAGCATAAAATTTAAGAAAGGGTTAAGCCACCTGTTTTTTAAGGCACGTGCTCGCTTCTTGAACGTATTTCAGGACTATATATTGCATTTAAAATAGTGATTTAATTAAAAGTGATAAATTAACAAATTTCTAACAACTTTATTTTTACATTTTTGTGTGTGTAATTAGAGATATTGTTAAAACAACTTGTGTCACATGATGTGGTTATTGGATCAAAAAATATTTTAAATAATAATAATAATAATATTTATTTTGCTATAATGCATTGTTGTACAAAAAAATGTAACAAGAGCATAAAACAATTGGCAGTAAGTATAAAAGATAAATAATAATAAATAAATAAATTTTTACATTAACAGCTAATTACAGAGATCTAAAAAAATGAAACACTTATTCAATGTATAAAAACAATTTTCTAATAATAGTTTTTTAATTTTATTTTAAAGCTACGTAAGTTATTAGAGAGTCTGATGTCGTCAGACAGAAGATTAAAAAATTTTCCATCCATTGTATCTGAGGCTTTTTTGAAATAAAGTTGTTTTATGCGGAATTAGACTGAAAAAATCTTTTTTCTAGTGTTGTATGAATATGCAGATGTTAAAAATTATGATTTATTAGCATACACATAGCAACAAATTTTTAAGATGTATGTATTAATTACAGTTAGGATTTTTAGCTTTTTAAAATATTCTCTACAAGATTGAGTATTAGGCAATTTGCACATTAAACATATTGCTCGTTTTTTGTAGTATTAATATACGTTCAACTGTAGTGCAAGATCCCCAGTTTACTATATTATACCGGACATGGGAATGAATGTTAGAGTGGTATACCATTAAAAGAGTAGTTGTATTACAAACATTTCTTGGAACATTTAACAAATAACAATATTTACGTAGTTTCTGACATACACTGTCAATATGATCTGACCATTGAAGTTTTGAATTAATTATTAGTCCAAGCATATTTGTTAGATTTGCAGTTGGCAAATTAGCAATAGTTTTGATGTTAGACAGGTTACGTGCATGTCTGAAGTGAATAATAGTAGTCTTATCTTCATTAATAAGTAAATCATTAGTTTTCAACCAAGTACTGATTTTATCACACACAATTTGAGTCTTTAATGATAATTCAGTTAGGTTAGAAGATATAATCAAAATGTTGGTGTCATCTGCGTAACAAGTTACAATTAAATCATAATCGTTATTTTTGTCAACAAGATATTGAGGTAGGTCGTTGACAAATAGTAAAAATAGAGTTGGACCCAAAATAGACTCTTGTGGGACGCCTGACAAAACAGAGACATTAGCACTGTGCTCGCCTGATGGCATTTGTACGAACTGGGATCTATTTGAAAGAAATGACAGATTAAGTGCATTGCCGCGAACACCATACCTAAACAATTTATCTATAAATAAATTATGATTGACAGTGTCAAATGCAGAAGAAAAATCAACGAAGAGACCGGCAGCGACCATGCTATTGTCTAATGAGGTGACGATTTCTGTTACAAACTGACACAATGTTGTATTTGTGGATCTATTTTTAGTAAAGCCATGTTGGGAACTGCTTATAACATTAAAATGTTGTAGATATTTAACAAGCTGCATATTTATACCATATTCGATAATTTTCGAAAAGGCAGGAAGCAGGCTAATTAGTCTGTAGTTCCTAATATCGTTGGGACTATTTTTTTGTACAATGGTTGGTATAGTGCGAATTTTAGCTAGAGGAAATACACCAGTATGAAAGCATAAATTAACAATGAAACATAATGGATCAGCAATTGCATGTTTGCAGTTCTTTAACACAATTGTACTAATTTCATCGTAACCACATGACGAGGACGATCTTAAGCTATTTATAATAGAGATTATATCGCTGTTAATCAGAGGTTGAAAAAAAAAGAGACGACGATAACATTGGTACACAGGCTGTATTAGACATTAAATTGTAATTACTATCTTGTTTGTGAAATCTAGAAAAGTATTCGCTGAACAAGTTCGCCGCTTTAGAGTCGCTGATGACGAGTCCTTTATCTTTGATTTTAATTTATGAAGTATTTCTGCTATTATTATTTAGTTCGTTAATTATTTTCCAAGTAGTTTTAGCTTTATTCGATGAGTTTGAGATTTGTTTATCATAATATGCTTTCTTTGCAATGTTAAGCCCTTTTTGATAAATTGCTTGAGAATGCTTATTAGTTACCCAGCGACATCTATTATTACGATTAAGCGAGTACATCTTTAAAGGAAAGCAAGCTTCAAAGTTAAGATTAAAAATATCAAGAAAAGCCTTCGACGCTTTGTCGAGATTTGCACAATTAAAAACAGTTTCCCAAGTTTTACCAGAAAGGAAGTAATAAAAGTTTTTATATAATAACTTGTATTTTAAAGAAAAAGTGTGTAAACTGAATAATTTTGCAGATATTTCTAAAATCGGGAAATTTATGTTGGTAAAGGAAACCTACAAACAAAATTTATTTTTGTGACATTATAATGTAACTGGACGGGGCCATAGCACAAGGAACTAGTAATCGATAGACAATACGGAATCTTCAATGGCGTCCAAGGTTAGAAATCTATACAAGCAGAGAACGTCCCTCTATTAAATATTCAAATAATGATATCCAAAGAATTTACACAAATTTAGAGATAGAGAATACTACAAGCAATTGACGGTGGTTTATATCCATTAGTAGATGCGGAAAAGCTGATGATGATGAACGTACTAACTCTAATTTGCCAGAAAAAATGAGAAAAAGGAATGTTAAAATTTTTGCTATGAAAAGCGTCGTATAACTAATAATCAGTAAAATATTGAAAACCCAAACTATTGGGTGCCTAAGGGTTAGTTTTAGGTCCTATATTGTTTTTGATATACATAAATCTTTAAATACAGTAATATTATTGTATTTGCAGATGATCCATTAGTGTACAGCGCTAATGAAAACGTAAACTTAGCAATAACTAACTTAACTTGACCTTGAAGTTATTACTAGTAGTTGCCTTATCAGGCCTAAACGTTTTGTTTGGAGCCAACCAACTTCGGATGAAAAGGATCTACACGTTGTACAAATATGCGAATCATATTACAATGTTCAGATTTTAGCAAAATTACTGTCATGTTAGATACTCTGCAATGGCTGAGATTATTTTATTACTTACATTAAATATAATATTAAATAATGCATGTAGTGGTCTACTGGTATCATACATGTCTATGCCACTTACCTAACATTATGATACATGATTATAGCACAAGGAATTGTAGAGACTTTCGGTTACCTAGTTCTTCAGCATTCTTTTATGTACAAAAAGCTTAAAATTATATTACAACATACCTAATGAATTAATGCAGGAGAAGAACAATTATTCAGGAAATTACGTGACAAAATTACGTAATAAATTGTTTAATGAAAAATAAACTAAATAAATATTATTATCTTATTTATAAAGTAGACTAAAAACTAATTTTGGATGTTATGATTTACCAGTATGTGTTTTATTCAAAATATAATTTGAGGTAAGTTTGACGATTTTTCACTTTTGGCAATAAAATGTTGCTAAATGTACAAGTAATGGCATTGTAGGAGGGTGCACATGTATGACATTTATGAGTAAAACTTTTTTCATTCATTCGGTGCAGATATGTAGTGGCTGACGAAAAAATCAATTACTTTAATTGTATTACAAAGACTTTTATCATTTAAAAGGTATCTTTTAGAAAAGACTTTCAAAACGTTAAAAAGTTACAATTAAGATTTAAAGTAAAATAAAACGATCTTTATTATGTTTATTAAAATTTTATTTTGATAAAATATACTTACCTACATTTTCTATTTTTAAATAAAATAATACATATTTGTACCTTTGTCTATTAAAACCTTATAGAATTTTAGTTTAACGTAATACATCCATCATAAAAAATAAAACTTAAAATTGTCAATAACAACAATCTGTATAGATTGTGTTCTTTGTAATTTAATATACTGTAAAAAACGATAAATAGGCCATTATTGACATGCTTTTGTACACTTTTAACTTTTCAGTTTAGCTAAAGTTCGGGTAATATGCCGGTAACTTTTATTGACTATCGAGTTTGTATTCAGATGTGTGTTTGACAATACCAATGAATGCGGACAGAATTTCTTACAGTTACTTTGATACAACTGGGAGAAATACAAATATCTCAAGGGAGTGTAATTCAAGACCATAACTGAGGTAGTCAGTACACTCCAGAGATTTTCTGTCTGAGTTTTGCTATTCTCCAATATACTTACAAACGTTGTTTTTCGAAAAAAAATCGTTGATTAAACATATAATGTCGTGGATTTACACTAATGAAAGATTTTACTCGATGCATTTATATACAATAAAAATTATTTTAACTTGGGTTAATTTTCAATGTTGCCATCATTATTTATTAATTATACTCTTTTCGGAATTAATAACGTTTTCGTTATCTAATTAAATTAAAAAAGTACCAAAAAAATTAATTAATAATGTTTAATTTCTTTTAAATAGTAGTGTGGTAATTAACAGCTACAATATACGTACACTCATAAAAATAATAAACTAGCATATTTCGTTTGTGTTATTACGTATCAGTGATTTGCAATATCACGTATTGTTTTTCAGTTTTTCAATCGATTCAACTAGACGTTGAAGGGAAAAACTAAAATTGATTAGATTCTACCCAAAGTGTATTTCCCATTGGAAACAAGAATTGGATAGACGTTTATTGATTTCGATTAAAAATTAACATAACTTGTGTAAATAATAAAATAAAAAATTTTAAAGTTACACAAGTTATCTAAAATGTAAAAGTTATAAAAAATTACATTAATTTGGGAAAGTAAAAAAAAGAATTTTAGTTCTACGCTAATTTACATTTTTCTTTGTTACTTTAAATAGCAACCCCTAAATTTAGTTGAAACTGTCATTCTTCAAAAAAACCTAAATTAACTACAATATTTAGTGAAAAATTTTGAATACAAATATCAAAGTAACTTTAAATGTTATTAAACAAGATGTGATTGAGAAGTTGTTTTTTTTGTCATTTCTATTACTTCACATATTTTCGGGGTTGCGGTTATAATATTCTAAATTTTACGTCTATAAAATTTATCGAGCTGATATGTGGTTAGTTTTATAATGATATAAATTTGAGAAAAATGTACGGAATAGGGACCTAATCATATTACATGGCGTATTTTTGAAATTCTATTTTTATGACAACGTGTTGTTATTAGAAGTGACGATTTCTGAATTTCGTCTGCCGGAAAATGATTGTGAGGAGCTGAAACTCTGTTTAAAGACATTATCATAGGCTTATTATACTGTAAGATACCTAAAACTGCGTTTCTTCGAAAATAGAGTTAAAAATAATCCCTGATTGTATTTAAAGGTACTATTTAGTTTGTTAACTTTATTCACCTATTTACAACTTAATAGTAAAGGGTCACAACGTATGCATTTAGATGATAGTATTACTAGTAAATGATTAAACCCTGAATTAAACCCTACCACATGCTATGTTGTGGATAAGTGTATAAACTATACCGATTTTATTTCTTAAGTAAGATTGTAAAAGTTAAATACAAAATCATACAATAAAACAAATAGTACGCAGTGTAACTAGACTATTCTCGAGAGCTACGTTAAAATTAATTTTTTGCAGAATTCGTGCTTTTTATCAGTTTACCATGTATATTTCTATGACAGTAGGTTGCTGTTACTGGTTGCTACATCATCCAACAAAACGGTAAGTAATTCACTTACCGTTCAGTGAACGGTAAGTAAACAATTCTAAAAAAATCAAATTTTGAGATTTATTTATTAAAATTAAATTTACAATTATTGTAATTAACAGTTGTAATACCACTCGCATTTGAAGTTGTAGCTTGGTGGTTAATGGACAACCTTTCAGATGTAAAATTCCCAGGTTGTTGTAGAGGTCCACCAACATCATTGTGTAGAAAAATAAAAACAACAAAAAAAAAAAAAAAAATAAAAAAAAAAAAAAATAATTTTTTTTTAAAAAAAAAAAAAAAAAATAAAAAAAAAAAAAAAAAAAAAAAAAAAAAAAAAAAAAAAATATAAATTTCTCCAAAACAAAAAAAAAAAAAAAAAAAAAAAACAAAAAAAAAAAATTTAAAAAAAAATAAAAAATAAAAAAAAAAAAAAAAAAAAAAAAAAAAAAAAAAAAAAACCTAAAAACAAAAAAAAAAAAAAAAAAAAAAAAAAAAAAAAAAAAAAAAAAAAAAAAATTTTAAAATAAAAAAAAAAAAAAAAAAAAAAAAAAAAAAAAAAAAAAAAAAAAAATAAAAAAAAAATAAATTTTCAATTTAAAAAAAATTTCACAAAAAAAAAAATCAATTTCAAAAAAAAAAAAACAACAAACACAACAAAAAAACAAAAATAAAAAAAAATTAAAGGTTTATTTCTTCCACAAAAAAATATACTGATAGATTTTGTAAACAAATTTAATTTTTTTCGAAAGGAATCTTGTAATTACCTTTCGGCCACTGTCGCCGAATGCCATCCGCATTGTTTTTTACAGCACATCATCTCCTTTATTGGCTAAAGGTGTAGTCGATGTGCGTCGAAACGAGTGCCCAGTAATAGCTTAGGCTGCTTGCAACTTTAAATACTTTGCTTTTACAAATTTTTAAGGGTCAGCCTCAATTGTGCCTTTTCCTACAACTTGAGCAATACATTTGTCATTTCGGTAGTTCAGGAAACGTTCGCTGAATATTTGTTTTTATATTTGAAGCAGTTCTTATAAAGATTCCTTCACGTTCTTCTATGTCACTCTTTTTAATACAGGGTTACTATAAAAGAATCATCGGGTTTAACATTAACAATTAGGCTGTTCATCAGTTCACTATATCTTAAATAAAAAAAAATTTTTTTTTTAGGGAAGCAATGTCAAAATAAAAGTGAGGGCCAAAAAAAAGAAAAAAAAAAAAAAAGTGGGTCGCCAAAACTAACTTGTCAAGAAGACAAAGCTACTGAAAATCTTAACGGAAAGTATGATTAGATACAAGTAATAAATGATATGTCGGTAAAGTCAGAGAAAACATTACAAAAAAAAAAAAAAAAAAATAAAAAAATAAAAAAAAAAGAATTAATTTTTGAGCGCGTTACAAATGCTCCAATGTGTGCTCCTCGAGTCACACGACAGATGTTCTTCACCAAACGATAGTCCAGTTCAGTCCATACACGCTGCAATGTATCGCGGTCGATACTGTTGACAGCAGCGATAATGCGTCTTCTGAGCTCTGCCAGTGTTGTAAGGTAGAGGTGGTAATGTATTTGAATGTACCACACTCAAATATTTTTTTTAAAAGGGTCGACACGGTGTAATATCAACATAAAAATAAAAGAAAAAAAAATTAAATAAAAAAAAAAAAAAAAAAAAAAAAAAAAAAAAATTTTTTTTTTGGAAAAAAAATAACAAAAATTTTTTATAATATACAAACAAAAGTCCCCTTTTTTTTTTTTTATTTTTTTTGTATGTTGTTGGGCCTTTTTTCTTTCCTAAAACCCCTTCAAGTCGGAGAGTTGGGAGATTATCCACCGCAAACAGGTTTGCCGTATCTTGTTCATTGAAAGCTTCAACATGATCATGCCTATCTGTTAAACGATGAGGCGTTCCTCGTATTTAAATAACAACGCATTTTATGATGTCTACCATAAATGAAAGATCTTGTAAAAAGGTACGGGATGATAAGCGCCATCTTGTTGGTCCTTCCATGAACAGGCGTATTTCTTCTATGAGTTTCCAAAACCGATCGAGAACCTAGAACGAACCATCACTTCTGCATAATAAGGTAAACCGTTACTCGCTTTCTAACTCACATTTTTCAAGCCACGTGACTAAAAGTTCATATAAACATGTGTGATAAAACTTCTTGTGGATTATCATGAGATACAGAGCTGGTTTGTCATGCCCGTTTCTCTATATTTGTTTGTAACAATTTAATGAAGCCATGATTTACTCAGTCATTGAAGGAGCTCAATCTGTTGCAACAATACAGTTTGACAAATCTAAATGTACTTTTGGAAGTCCATAAACAGCATGAAAATACCTCCCCTTGTTGTATCGTCTTAATTCCTCAATTCTTCAAACGTTGATACGCCCCATATACATCTGTACTTTCGTCACAGGCAATAGAAAATCAATGAAAGAGTCTGATTTTGTTTTTATCTGTTCGCCTTATTGGCAGCCAACTCGGTAACTCTTTCAGCGACAGTATTCGGGACAGGATTATTTTGAAAGCCTTCAGCTCGGGACTTACTTCCGCGGCTTTACAAGGCACCTTTTATATTCACCTTCAACAAATGGTTTTGAGTGTTTTGCGATCATACTTTGAAATTATAACATAATGTTGATCTTTTACCCGTGATTTTAATCTCTTTTAAATAACTTTTAGTTAATCCCTGTATGATTTCATATAGTTTCTTTCACTTACAAGCGCCTTTATAAATAATTTTGAGACTCCCAATATCATTGCTACTTTACAAATATACAAGCAATAATTGTTTCATTCAAAAAAAAAACTCTAGATTGGCAGTTCATCATTTCACCATACCTCTTTAAATTAAAAATTGGTTTAAAGAACCGGGGGGGGGGGGGGGGGGGGGGGGTTTGCTGGGCGTTCTTAGGGGGGGGGGGGTGGGGGGGTGGGGGGTGTTGGGGGGGGGGAATTTTCCGGGAAAAAGCCGGGTTTTGGGGGGGGCGCATTGTTCATCATCACAGTATTATTCTGGTTTTTAACAGGCTTGCGGGCCCATTCATGGCTGTTTTCAAAATTATTCGGGGCCCAGGAAACTCGAGTTTATTTTCTATTTTTTTTTTAATTTTTTACTTTTCTTTTCTTTTAAAATTTAAAATTTTAATTTTTTTAACTATATTTTTTTTTTTTTTTTTTAAAAAAATAATTATATTAAAAAAATAATTATTATAAATATCTTATAAAATAATTGTTTTTTTTATTTTTGATTTTTAAATTTTAAACTCTGGGGCCTTCAGTTGTTCACTTCTCACCACAAAATACACAACTAAGCCCTTTATCATTTACAACAATCTTCTTTGCTTATCCGCCATTCCTTAAAAACCTGTATGTCTGTTCATATGAGACTTTTAGATTTTTCTGGTATTGGGCGAAACTTGTTCGTGCCACGATTCTTCTAAATCATTAGGTAGATTATCACAATCGATATCGGAATTCCCCATTTTTTTCTTCGAAAACAGGATTATGAACGATTAAATATATCAAAAAACACAATTTTGTCTTGTTTGGAAAAAAAAAAACATAGAAACCATGGAAAAGCCACCTAATATTTTCAGTTTCAATCTTCCCTCCGATTATCAAAAATTTGTAGGAGTATTATTCCAGATAGTTGTACCCAATAGTGCAAAACGTTATAAGTACGTCGAACGGTAAGCGTTACCGCTCTCTCGTTCCTCTTCCAAACAATTACCTTCGAACGGTAACAAACTCTTACCGTTCTCCATGTTTAATATAGTATTTATTTAAAAATATGTGTAAAAGAAAATATTCGTAAATATTTTAGAATAATTACAAATGTAATTAAAACTGTAGAGAACATAATTCAGAATAACTTTTTTTTATAATTTCTTGTATAATTCATTGATCTGTGTTATTTACTTCACCAACAGCTGTTAGATATTCTGATAATTTTGGGTTATTTCAAACATCATTTTTATTGTATTTATATACGGAAGAATTCTAATACTCTAATCATTCTAACTTTTAATAAATTGCATAGCTTGTCGGCCTATTTCCCATTTTTTATTAAATGAAGTCTAGCCGTTATTTATTAGACTAACACTAATAAGTTAAACTAAGTAGTGTTCAAATAAAAATTGGGCTAGAAAAGCGGCGGAATTGAATTGATTTAGTAATTTTTACAGTGTACACAAAAAGTTCATCAAAAGAAAGCGTGGTGGCGTGGAAGTAATAGGCAAAATTTTGATGACGTATGTAACGACACAGACGCTGCACGGCTTGCGTACAGTCGTATCAGTGAGAATCAGCCTTAGCCTCACTCACAGATATCAAGTTTTGTCGCTTATCTTAACCTGAAGATTTTTTATCTTTCTCTTAATGTTGAGGTTTAAACAGAAATACTAAAACACTAATGTTTTCAGAATACTATGTATAACCTATTTACTTAATTCGTCCATAAATGTGATGCATTTTCAAAAAGTAATAGTTCTGGAAGTTTTATCAAATAAGCTGGAAGTTTGTATTCCAGTAAGCACAATTAAGATTCATAGATCTAGCTGCGTACAAACGTTTATCTTTTCCTGTACATGCCGATTTTAAATTAATTAATTTTTTTATTAAAATGATAAAACGTTAGGGTGATTTCTAGCAACACGTAGTCATAGCCAAATTCATCCATAAGTTATCTTTGACCAATTATTTTTCCGTTTGTTGTATATTTCAGTGGCTTGTTAGTTGTTCTATTTGCACAATTTGATTTATAGTTTCTTTTATATTTAGTGATTTTGATAGGTTATCCCACTATTTGGGCATTCTTTGGAACTGAGGTAATATTGGGTTCTATTCAATAACTATGTAAGTTAGTAAAAGTTATAATACTTCACACAGATAATAAAAGTTATTTTCAGTAAACAAGCGTATTACTACATGTAACACAAAAATTCGAAATTTAATCTACATATGAATAGAGAAAACAAAGAATCTTATAAAATATTGTAATTACCAAGACTCTAATAGTTATTTCTCTTTGGACCAGGTCATTTAATTTATAGATAATTTTCATTAATTATATTAAACGAATTAAAATTTTGAATGCCAGTATACATAATCTCTTAAAGGAAATTTTTTTTGTAATAACAATAACAAGGTCAAAAATGTTGTTATTCAGGGTGGGGCACTACCAACGAATTATTCTGTTGTATTAAAACTTCAAATAATGTAAGAAATCTTAAGGCGTACATAAATTGAGATTATTTGAGACCACATTTTAAAAATATTTTTGATTGTAAAGCGTGCTCCAGAAACACGTACCATATCCAAGTTGAGTTTTTAAAATGGATTACCCTGTTTTTTTTTCTATTTTTGAATGGTACGATAAAAAATAATGTATGTTTGTTAACATTTTCCAATACCTACTTACTTCCGTTTCTGAGGAAAGTTACCTGATTTGCAGACCCTCCAAAAAAATACATTAATTTCAAAATAAATAAGAACAAGCAACTTTGTCTTGCACCATTTTACTAAAAGCTTTCAACATCTTTTTTTGCAATATTTACTTCTTTGTTGTGATGTACAGGGTGTTTTTAATACTACCGCATAACACCAACCACTTGAAACTTAAATAACTTGCTTAACTTAAATATAACACCCAGTATTTGTGTAGTCTGTTGGAAGCTGGAACTACTTACCTTTCAGTCAGTATTAGAGTTACCAACCTCTTTCTCTGATAGTTTTTGAGATATCTTAAAATTTGCTAATTTAACAATTTGCGATTTACTGGAATCTAAGTTACCTGTGAGATATTTCGTAAAATGAACATTATCTTGCAACTATTTTTAATGTATAGGCCTATTCAGTTTTAAATATTAACCTTAAAAATTTGGTTTACAACAAAATAACATAAATGTGCTAATGTCGATGTTTATTACAGTGTGGTCGATTTTGATGTACCAAATAACGGTTGCTGTTGTGAAACATCAGTAAATTGTGACCGGTCAGCGTGATTCGCCTGACTAGAGCCCGGGATACTAGTCATAAGCACATTTTTGTTTTTTTTCCGAAAAGCAATAAATATTTTTAAGGTAAATATTTAAAACTGAATTAGCTTATACATTAAAAATGGATGCAAGATAATGTTCATTTTACGGATATCTCACAGGTAACTTAGATTTCAGTAAATCGGAAATTGTCAGAGTTAGGGGTTGGTAACCTTAATGCCGGGTAAAAGGTAATTAGTTTCAGTTTCCAGTAGACTAGATGTTAAGTTAAGCAAGTTCTTATAGTTTTAAGTCGTTAGTGTTATGCGGTAGTATTAAAAACACCCTGTACATCATAACATAATAGTAAATATTGCCAAAAGAATATTGAAATCTCTTAGTAAGGTGGTATAAGTGGAAGTTGCTTGTTCTTACTATCTTGAAGTTATTGTAATTTTTTGTAGGATCTGTAAATCAGATAAAATCGATTTATCTCCGAAACGGAAGTAAGTAGGTATAGAGACATGTTAAAAACATACGTTATTTTTTGTCGTACAATTCAAAATAGAAAAAAATCACAAAGTGTTCTGTCTAAAATAATCCAACTTTAATATGGTAAGTATTTCTGGAGCACCTTGTACAATTCAAAACATTTTTAAAATATGGTCTCTAATAATTTTGGTATATGTATGGCTTAAGGTTTTTAATATTATTTGTTATTTCAATGCTACAAAATAATTCGTTGGTATAAAAGATATGATTTTATTTATTAATTATTGTACACAGTTAGTTGGGGGTTGGGTTAATTACTGTTTTTAATTGGTGACGATTAGTAGGTTTAAATTTTAGTAATTAAGTTTTTGTACATATTGTTTAAATTATAAGCATCACTTTTAAAATTAACATTATCCTTGTAAGCGTTGATGTATATCATTTCAGAAATCAATCTTTTTTTTTGAAATTTGGTTCTATATCTAAAATTACAACAGAATAAAAATCGAAATTATACACTTTTTTGACACGATGGACAGATAAACCAGTAGCCTCACTCTATTTTTTACAGTTATATTTATGATTTTTATTCTATTATAGGTTTATTTATTTTAATATGGTTTTAATTCACTTTTTTTGGTAATTATTGTTTATTAAAATTAATTTTTGTTTGTTTTTTTGTTGATAGAATGGTCTACAAAGTTTTATAATTTTATGTTGAATGCTTTTAATTATGTTTGTATATATAATATATTTTTATTTGCGAGGATGTTTGGAATAGTAATTTATAATCCTGTTTGATGCTATTATTTTTGTGAACCAATCAATTATTATTGGTTTGTCATTACCTTCATTGATGAACATTATATCCAAGGGATGATAATTTGGATGTCCTTTAACACAAGTCATGCATTACAAGATTAGCAAGTTAAGGTGATACAGTTCCGAAAATTTGTCTATTGGCGTTGATTATAATTAAAATAGCTATAATCAAAGAGGTATTCTATAATGTTAATAAATTCTACTGAATATTTTAAAATTAGGGTGGTCGGTGATGTTACAGAACAATGATGTGACATCAAACGATATCAAAATATAATTAGTTGGAATGTTAATGTGTTTAATATTTTCTACAAGTTCTATGAATTTTAATGTTAAAAATTATATTTATAATTTTGTTAAGGATTTTGATAGTTCATACGTGGGGGTCATTATGCATGACAATAGGTCTAATTGAGTAGTTATTTTTATGAATTTTGATCAATCCGTAAAATTGTGGGGGCCACTCGTATATGTAATTAATTTTTTTGCAC